>NEWO01000062.1:1647057-1657534 GCA_003013225.1 Phalaenopsis aphrodite
ATATATATATATATATATATATATATATATATATATATATATATATATATATATATATATATATATATATATATATATATATATATATGAATCAAATAATAATAAGTTCAAATTTTTTTATTTAATAATTAAATATTTTAAAATGTATTCATATTTGTTGCATAATTTAATCAAATAAACATAAATGAACTATAATTGACTAGCCTATCGAACATTCGGTTCATTTGTAGCCCTACAAACCGGCTCGACCAAATCGGTCCAGCAAACCGCTTATCAACCTGCTAGGCCCGCCACGATCTCTTCTCAGCCACAAGGAGCTCGTGGACAGGTTCCACAAGCCACACTCCAATTCTTTCCAACACTCGTTCTTCCCTACCGGACGAAACCCTAGCTCCACCATGGCTCTCCTCCCTCGCGCCGCTCGTTTCGCCGCCATCTCAGCCCAGAGCACCGCAGGCCTCACGGCGGCGCTTCCTTACTCTTCATCATCCCCGGCGCCATATTCCCGGCCGCCCCCTCCATCGACTTCATCGCCGACGGGGATCTCGAAGGCGGCGGAGTTCGTCATCTCGAAGGTTGACGATCTGCTCAATTGGGCACGGCGCGGTTCAATCTGGCCGATGACATTTGGGCTCGCTTGTTGCGCGGTCGAGATGATGCATACGGGCGCCGCGCGCTACGATCTGGATCGATTCGGTGTCATCTTTAGGCCTAGCCCTCGCCAGTCTGATTGCATGATTGTGGCTGGTACTCTTACCAATAAGATGGCTCCTGCTCTGCGCAGGTGAGTTCCGATCCCTAATTTTTGTTTTTGTAGTTGTATAGGTTCTGTAGAAATCGTAATCAATTTTCGATCTTGTCGAAATGATTTATTTTTTTTATAATAAATTAATCTATTTTTCAGTTATATTATGTCGATTGCCGACCTGTTTGAATGATGTTTGGTCGGTTTTATTATGTTTTGGAATTTATTTGCATTTTGTTGCAGTCATCTTAGATGGGATACTCGTTCTTTTCTAGCGTTTTTCTATACCAGTTTACCCTCCTCTCTTTGTGGAGGGACCATGTTATGCAGGAGGGTCCTTTAAGTGTTGATTTTCATTTTAATTCGAAGTTGAGGGCTCTATGTTTTCGAGACTTCTTGTGATTAAAATTGCTGCTTTTTATCATATTTTATTTTTGGATTCATTTCAACGTTTTCCTTAAATATATATAGCATTTTCTCCATGGGGATATGTGACAAACTCTATTAAAGGTGCCCATTGAGGTGGTACACATACTGAACTGCAAAGTTTCTTTGTCAACGTTTTTTTCCGCCTAAAATTAAACACCACTTTCTTTTGTTGTTCTTCAAATGTTCATACATCAAATAATTTCATTTTACAGTACTTTTGAGTGGATTATATGTCTCATTGATTTGAAATAATAATACATTCTGATTAGAGTGTGCAATGTAGTTCTCTTGTATTAGCGTGCATTCTGTTAATATGATAACGCACTAAGGCAGTGGCCAATTCACAGTAGCACGGCTTGTACATTTGCCCAAGGTTAATGATGATAATGGTTATGATTCCTTAATCATATATTGCACCTAAACTTTCATATTTGGACCCATAACACTTTTTCGCTTTAAATCCATGTGTGAAAAGGTGCAATTGACTTTTAAAAAGTGTTAATAGTGCTATTTTTGATATAATATTAAATATTTGAGGGCTATGCGTGTTACTATGAAAGTTTAGGTGTGGGATATGTAAATACATAAGAATAGTGTGCTATGTATGTAAATGCCTTTTTTTTTAGGTGTAAATTTATTTTTGCCTTGTACGTGATTGCCTTTTTCTACTTTTGTGTCTGTAGAACTTTGACGAGCAAGTATGTCTAAAAAGCTGATTGCTGTTATGTTTTTCTAGAATACAAGATGGTGGTTATAAGCTGAGTTATTTGTATTTATTTGGAATTAATGTTTATGGTAGCTAGTAGCTACATTTTGCATAATTTGAGTAATTTCATCATAAAGCTCTTTTTATCGTACTTTCATTTTGGCATCTACATCAAGTGAGTTGGCCATGGATTGGCTTGAGCTTTTGCAAGTGAGTATGCTCTCTTTCTTTTGCTATCTTGGTTCTATTGAATCTAGGCCTATTATCTTTTACGGTTCTCTTAATTCTTTTAGCTTTCAACTTATTTCAAATGAGATCGTAATAATTAAATCTATGTTTTTTTTAAAAGAATACCAGTTTAAACTTTGCTATCTTGTAAAGGTTTTCCCATTTATTCTAATATTTCAATTATTTCATATGAGGTAGCACCTATTAATAACCATGTCATCTACACCAAATTACTTTGAAATATATCTTTTAAGCTACTGCCTGATCAATGCAAAAAGGATGCAACTGCAATGTTAATACTTAAGTTAAAACTATCATGATTGAGAACTCATCACTCTATAATTACTTTTAATTTTGGCTAACGATCCATCATGCATATCTTAAGAACTTCATCATATCTTCTACACACCTTTTAATGTCTGTGGAATTAATTTTTATGGTATTAAATTATATGCTTTTTCAAGATCAATACAAATCAACGAAGGTTTTTATATTTTTCTATATTTTTCATTAATTGTACTATCAATAAAATTACAGCTATAGTGAATTTTTATGCAAAAAATGTAAATTGATTGTCGTTTATCAACTTAAAAATTATTCGAAGCTTACATTTTGCTGTCTTCTCCTACAAATTCACTTTTTGTCTCATAGGATCAATTCTTTTAAAATTATGTTTAACATGTATTTCATTTTTAAATATCGGTACCAAATGTGTCTGCTTTATAATTTGGCTTCACTTTCTGTATTAACCAACTTCTCTAATATCATCCACAACTTTGGAAATTTCAATTGATGTCTCATCTAGGCCAAAAGCTTTAATTTATTGCGTCCTCTTTAGATCTAATTTGTTTGTTGTGAGTACAATTGACAAGTCATAGTATTTTTGCCCTTTGGACTTTTGTTGCTTTAAATATCTCGTGCCAGGTTATCTCTATGATAACACATCAAAAATACTTGTAGAATTTTAGATTTATGCTATCTATGAAAGTGTGCTTCTCTCTACTCTGTCTTGAATGTCATTGTTGATGCACTCGATCCTTGCTCATTGACTTTATGAACCTTATGGTTGGTGAAACATGAGTTTGAGATTGAGATTGATTAGCATAGAAATGATTTTGTAAGGAGATGTGGTGATGTTGATCGTGAAGGTTTAGAATGAGAATTTAGAATATGTTTATCTCGTTCCTCATCATAAGTTGTTTTCATATTGAATGCCACTTCAAATATCTCAATTGCCAAATCATTGAAAATCTAAGGGGCTATTTAGTTTTTTGAAGAAGGAATGTGGTGCAAAATTAATATAGATTGTGGTGCAAAATTAAGACAATATAATTGAAATGTAGTGTATTTGAAATACTTGGAGTTGATTGGTTTGATGTAAAGTGAATGTATGCATTTATATTTCTATATTTATTTTTGAAGAAAAATGAAATCAATGTACAATGTGCTCGATGAAGGTGGCGACGGCGATAGTGGGCAACGGTTTGCGGTCGATGAAAATGGTAATGTCGGTGGATGCTACGGGCAAAGGGGGGACGGGTGGTAGTGGGGAACTGGTGATTGTCAGTTGACGGTGGCAATGACAATTGGTTGCAAATTGCAGTGTATTTGAAAATTTCCAAATCTAATGAATTTTGAATACAATAGTTTTGAACTGTTGAGTGAATTCCAAATTCATAAAAAAATTACACTACCATCTTCATCCAACCAAGCTTCATAATTTTGAAAACCCATGCACTTAGTTTATTTTACACCACTCTGTTTATTTTACACGATTATTGCTTGGAACTAAAAAATCCCAAAGTGCTTGAACTAGAAACTTGATCATTCAGGATGGGCATTTTAAGATTGATGGTTCTTTCACAAATTGAGGTGGAGTACAGTTTTAGAGTGAAGATGAGGCCATTCCCTTTTTTTGTTTAAGAGTCATCGCACAATATCTGTTTGTTTCTCAATGACTTATTCAAGGTCTTATCTATATGATCCAATTTTGACTTGTGTGAATGATAAGATTGAAATAGTTGGATTTAGTGCTGCTGACAATCCTTGAAAGAAATGCAAGTTACTCTATATCACCATCAAATTATGTCTGAGGTCAAGTGATGTTTGGATATGGTAGTAGTTTTTCTATTTTAATTTTCTAACAGTTAAAAATAGAATTGTATTTTATGATGAAAGTATGCTTATTGAGGCTTACATTTATCTTAGTACAAAACTTTAGAGTAATAAATTCATCTCTATGATAACTGCTAGTTTTAAATAAGTATTAGTATTTGCTCTACCATTTTGATTCATCTTATCATCTTTTGTACGAATAATTTTGGGTTGATTTTTCATTCTTTCTCTTTGAGTAGATGAGGCTGTGAATTAAGTTTTGTACAAAAGCTTTTGTACATCTTATAGCCAAGCTATCTTAGGTTTTTGTCTTTTTCATGTCATTCTTTTCCGTAATTCTATCGGCATATTTCTTGGCTCCTCTTCTACCTTCTATTGTCTATTGATTAAACCATTTAAATATATTACTACCGTATATTTTCAGAGGTGCTAATCATATTCTTTTGTCTAATTCATTAATTTATCACTCTATTACTTGTTGTTTTATTACACATCCATATCACGCATCCATCTACAGTTCTGATTTTTTCTATATCATAATTATTTTACTAACAATACTTTACTACATATAGAAATGTTGGCTCACTTTAAGTTTTATAAGTCCTTTTGTAAAGTTTTCATTTTATTCTCTTTGTGCATGGTATTCTTAAGAACTTTATCATATTTTTTTGTAATCATTTGGTGTTTCGTGTCATTATTGATACCCTTTTTTTGTTTAATTGATCCAAAAAGTTTTTGTAATATATCAAATATATATTACTTGATTTTTTTTTGGCTAATATTGGCTTAAAATTCTAAATTCCTCATCCATTATAATTGTATTTCATGCACTCATTCGTTCATTTTGATTAGTTGACCTTTATTTTCTTGGAGTTTTATTTGTCATTCTAAACTTTTATTCAATTTAGAAGCGGCCTCACCCATTAAACAATCATTTGAAAATATCACGCTTTTAGTTGCTTAGGGGCCAGTTGGGACCACTTTTATTTTTGTTTTCTATTTTTTATTTTTATTTTATTTTATTCTTTTATGTTTTGATTTGAAACAAAATATGTTTGACATGTTTGATTATGATATAGGCTTTTATGAAATTTAAAACACGTAAAAGTTGTTTTGAGTGTTTTCAAAAATCTTGTTTATTTGTTTTTAGGAACAAAAAAATTAAAACATATAAAAACACACTAAAACAAACATGTATGAAAAAAAAGAGAAAAACAAAATCCAAAAACAAAAATTGATCCAAAACAAACCCTTAACTTCGAATATTTTTTTGTCATTGTCTCCTTTATTAATAAAAAAAAAAAGATTGATCTAGTGCTGATAGTTGATATGATTCTATTGGAATTGGAGGCTCTTCAGTGCCTACACAACTATTTATATTACTAGTTACGGCATCCTCCATCTTGTGTTTAAGCACATCTTTTTTTATTTTATGGTCATCCAGTTAGTTGTCAGTTGGTATTTGATCATATTCCATTTCTTAGCCAATCAAAATCATGTGAAAATCCTTGTTTTTCTTTATTTGCCTTTTTATTTTTTATCATAGCACAAAGTTCATCTTCATAAGAGATTTTTTGGGTTTAAAACTAAAAACTTTTCATATATTAATGTGATTTTTCTATGTTTGTGTTCTAAAGATTTCTCACATAAGTTCATTGACTCATAAATTTATTGCCCCAGTATTTTCTTCATTATTGTACATTTTCTCTATTCTTTAATATTGGTGCCAACCTGCTTTTCCAATAATTCATTATTTTCATAACCTTTAAGATTCGATTTAAAAAAAAAATTGCTATAGTTAATTGTCTCAGCTTCACTATTATTATTACTTTTTTTGTAATATATGGTAAAACTTCATGGTTCCACTCTTTTGGTTTTCTGAGACGATTTATTCTTTGCATTCTCATATTGTTGTTTTTCGAAATACCACCTTTATATTGAGTTCTGAACTTAACTTTTATCTT
Source organism: Phalaenopsis aphrodite (assembly GCA_003013225.1). NCBI lineage: Eukaryota > Viridiplantae > Streptophyta > Magnoliopsida > Asparagales > Orchidaceae > Phalaenopsis > Phalaenopsis aphrodite. The sequence continues at coordinate 1,653,245 of NEWO01000062.1, forward strand.
TAATTTTGAAATTATCAGCTTTAATATTTATACCTTTCACTTGATCAGGCCTTTGAATCTTCTTTGTTTTTTCTTGGCTACTTGTGTCTCTACTACTCTTTTCTCTTAAGTATCCAGCGTATAAATCAGCAAGACACATTCTATGTTTAATGGTCATGTTCCTGATTGGTTACCATGTTATTTTATTTATACTTCAAATTCACATTTCTTTGTTTAATGGTCATGTTTCTCATCACTAAGTTGCATGGTACAATGTATTTCTAAGGTCACCTAGAACTTCGGACACTTTGCTAAATATAGTCATTCATCCCATTTGACATTAAATTTGGTTCAATTTGTTGCTCCAAAAACTTATTTTGGAAGAATAATAACTTAGCATATTTCAGGTTTCTCATTATTTTCGGAAGACATTTTTTTATATTGCTTTGAAAATTCTAACTACTATTTTATGTCGTGTGGTTAAATTTTCTCTCAAACTTTCCTAGGAATCATTGTTTGAAAGTTTTTTTTTTAGAAAAAAAAAATCAGTGATTTGGCAGTTCAGATTTCCATAATATGATAATATTACTAATTGCAAGACTTCTAAAAAAATTATGCATTCAACTTTATGATGCCTTGCCTCAAGGCAATTCAATTGTGTGAAGTTTGAATCCCCCCTTGGATGCATATTTTAACCAACGAGGACACCAATATCTACAGCAAATACTAGAAACACTTTAGGAAAATGATGTTACCTTAATACCAGGGATTGTTCATAAAAAAATACCCGAAAAGGAAGCTTTTATTTTTATCAGTGAGGCTTCGAATAAATCGAGCCGAGCCGATGTTTGTTCGAGTTGGAGCTCAAGCTCAATTCGAGCTTTTAAGAATGTGTTCGAGCTCAAGCTCATTTATTAGAACCCTATCGAGCTCGGCTCATTTAAAGATTATCAAGCATATTAATGAACAACTCATTTAACAAATTAGACGAGCCATAATCGAGCTTTAATTGAGCCTTACACAAGCTTTTACAAACTTCTTATTTGAAAGAATAAACGAGCATAGTCAAATAAGGCTTATCGAGTCTAAAATATAAATATTTAAATGTTATTTTATATGAACAAGTTTTAATAGAGCCTTAATCAAGCATTTATCGAGCTTCTTAACTTGTTCACGTGCTTTCAACAATACGGTTGATGAACATAAATGAATCAAACAACAAGCCATTCAAGCTTCTTCATTTTGGACCTTAGTATTTATGAAAGTATTCTAGCTTGTTCAATTAGAGGCCATTTGGGATCATTTTTTGTTTTGTTTATATTTTGATTTGAAACAAAACATGTTTGGTATGTTCAATTAAGATATGATTGCTTTTGAAGACACTAAAACACCTAAAAGTTATTTTGAGTATTTTAAAAAATATGTTTATTTGTTTTTACAAAAAAAAAAAAAAACGTTAAAAACACATTAAACAAACATGTTCTTAAAAGCAAAGGGAAAAATAAAAAATAAAATTGGTCCCAAACAATCCCCTTGCTAATCAAATGATCTTGAATGAGCCTTAATCGAGCCAAGCCACAAATAGCTCGTCAAGGGCTAGTTTATTTGCATCCTTATTTAACAAGTTTTTAAAATTATCTCCAGCCTGGAAGACACTAGAATCTGGGCCTCACATCTGAAACCAAGCAGCTGAAACCAAGTTACGTTGCTCTGGTGTGACGTCTAATATATTAACACAACACTGTTGCCATAACTGGAGAAGTTTATCTTAATTAGCGAGCGCCTGGATAGGTTCTGCAGAATTTCCCTCTTTTTCTCCTTTTGTGTTATGTTTTCGGTTACATCCTCATGCTGGGGATTCTAGATGTAATTTATAATCCAGTCGCACATCTGGTTATTCTTGTAATGATGTTAATGAAGGCTGGTAACATTTACCCATGATTTGTGATTAAAGTGACCATTCCTTGAATGCAGAAGCTTAGTTATTTAGTTAGCTTTTGCTAAATTTCATGTAGGAGTTAATTATATGTGTAGCACACAAAACCACCTTCAATCTTGATGAGCACAACAAACCCCAATTTTTCATTTTATTTCCATTGTGTTGCAGTGACTTCTTCATGTGACTCTTATCATGCTTAAATTGTTTTAACCATTTATATTCCTAGGTTAACTTTGTTTTTGTAAACATACAAATTTTGTGTGGGGTATCTAGTTTTAGGAGTTGAAAATTTTGGGTGATATAAATGTAAAATACAAAGTTTAGGTGTTAAATATGTGAATACATAGGAGTTGGGTGGTATGATGTGAATGCCTCTATGACTTCTATTGCTTCTTGTCACAATAGGAGTTGGGTGGTTTGTATGTGAATGCCTCTATAACTTACATTGCTTCGTGTCACTCTGATCAATTTGTTGTTGAACTTTTTAACTGATGACCCATTTTTATTAGATTAGCCTTTCAAAAGTTGCATGCGGAACCCCGCACCATATGAATTTGGTGACTTGGGATATTGCATCTGATTATTTTTTAGGGGCATTTGCACACGTACCACCAAATTCCTATGTATTTACGTGTCTAACACCTACACTTTATTTTTTTACATTTATACTACCCATATCTTTCACACCACATAAAAAATACCACAATTTTAACTTAAAAAAATGAAATACACATTATCATGCATAGGTAAGGTGTATGTAAAAATTGAAGTTTAGATGTTAGATATGCATACAGATAAGAATCAAATGTTTTGTATGTAAATCTTCCTATTTTTATAAAAAAAGTGGTGGCTCACATTGCCGCCTGTTACTTGTATAGGGTTTATGACCAAATGCCAGAACCTCGATGGGTCATTTCTATGGGCAGCTGTGCGAACGGAGGCGGTTATTATCATTATTCGTACTCCGTTGTGCGGGGCTGTGACCGAATCGTCCCTGTTGATATCTACGTCCCTGGTTGTCCTCCCACTGCTGAAGCTCTACTGTATGGTATCCTCCAGCTGCAGAAGAAGATCAACCGCAGGAAGGATTTTCTTCATTGGTGGACTCAGTGAAAAGCTTATTCTTCACTGTGAGTTAATCTGGTTTTTAGTTTCTTACCTGTGTGTTGCCAAAAATAATTACAGTTAACAGTTTGGGTTGCTGCATCATGTAAATTGAAGGGCAAAATTTTAATTTGCAGTATGTGATGGCCGTTCCTGCATATGTAGTGAGTGTAACAGCGGATTATACTTTTATATGCATCTTTTTTACTTCTATATGCTGCCAGCTTGTCTGCTGTTAATAAAAACATACATACTTGAAAAGATTATGTGAATTTACTATTAAATATGCCCTGATTCCTCACATTTTTGTTATTGCCGTTGTCATGTTTATGTAATATAGATTTTGTGTTGCAGCGGAAGTTGTGACAGCAAAACTTGATCAATATACTGCTATTGAATTTAAAATTTTGATAGCAAATGATTGCTTCCATCACCTCATGGAGCAAATATTACGATCGGAATTTACACATGTAGATTGGTGGTACTGTGGTGGCATTGTTCCACAATACCAATTTACACATGTAGATTGGTGGTACTGTGGTGGCATTGTTCCACAATACCACCAAATACCATCAAATCCACACTTATCTTGTCTGCAGATAATTTTTTTTTCCACCCTGTGAGACCTGTTTCATTGACTTTTTTTTGTGGTATATAGATTCTTCTGTATGTTTAAATTTTGATTCATGGAGTGTCTTTTTTTATAAGTTTTTTCACTTTTGTGAAAAGAAATTATACCAATATATTCTGAGATAAATCATATTAGGATTGAGCTTGAAAATTGTCATATTTTTTTCTAAGATTAGTGCAATGCAAAATTATCATATATAACACTATTCTTAAATTTAATTTTATGATTTTCAAGCTTGATATACTTTATATAAATGCAAATATTGTTTTGCTAATAGATAAAATTCTCTGCTTCATAAAATATTTACTCTTCAAATTTTTTTTTTTTGGGTTCTAAGCTGTATTTTATTATATAAGAAGAAAAAGGATTGAGTAAATTATATAAGGAATTTAACCTTTTGATGATATTCAAAGATAGTGTTACCAGATGGCTCTTGATCTAAAATTAACACTTGGCCGATTTGTAGTAACGATAGATGTTAAAATATGTGTAAAATGAGAGGATCAATTAATAAATGATTAGATAATATTTATTAAATAGACATATGTATGTATGTATGTATGTATATATATATATATATATATATATATATATATATATATATATATATATATATATATATATATATATATATATA
>NEWO01000062.1:1668424-1678590 GCA_003013225.1 Phalaenopsis aphrodite
GCGATTTCGGTCTACCGTTTACTTTATCTATTCATTGATCCGTTGGCTTGGCTTAGGATTCATTCGATGAGGAGTTTAGCCTCCATTCCATTATACAAAAAACAGACAAAACGTAAATGTTTCGTTTGCCTTAGGCTTCCGTTCTGAATCAAGAAAAAGACGATATAGTGTAAAATGAGGCTTTTAAAGGAACTTTTCTCAACTTTCAAGTACCGTCAAATAAGGCCTTAATGTTCGTGTTGTGCCAAATCGGGTTCAAACATTGCCTTTTGGTCGATCCAAAATTAACCTAACTCAAAATTGAATGATCAAAACCCGACCCAAACATTCAATTAGTCACAAAGTATAACCTAAACCCAACCTACTTTTAACTCGATTGATCCGAACCTGACCCATTTAATATATTTAATACATATTTAAATTAAATTCGGGTTAATTTTGAGCCAAATTTGAGCTAAGAAGTCATATTTAGGCAAACTTTGACCAAAAAAACTAATCAAATCAACATGAACTTCATGTTTTTACAATATAGATCAAGTCAACTCAATCTGTTGGCCCTATTTATGATTAATTTTGCTTAAATATTAAAAAATAATTTTATATAAATAAAAATAATAATTTTTTTTCTTCTGATGAACTAATAATAAAGTGTAAGGCTGTCATCACAGCTGGTGGCATTATGAGTGCTGCAAGCCTACGAAACCATCAGGGCTTTGGTTAAGTCCAAGGAGACAGCCCATAAATGCTTAGCTGAGCATTTCCAAAGATACATTCCGCTGACCTCACATCCCTTTCATATCTTCTTCAACAAATTACATGTGTAACTTTTTATTTATTTGACAAAATTATATTTTACCAAAGCTTCATTTTTTTTATATCTAATTAGAAAATTATCATTTAATTCTCTATAAAAAAAATTTAATAGCTGCAATAATTTTTTGAATAACAACTTCTTCTTCAATAACTTCATTTTTTCAAATGACAATAACTTGCATAAACAGGAGAAAAATTTACGTACGTCATGGAGGTTATTCAGATGGTATTAGGGAGTTATATCTACGATATACCCCTTGTAATCTACCTGTAACCTACACATATATGAAAACAGAAGTGCTAAACTTACTAGAATGTATATGTAAGTTATATGTGGTATAACGCAGATATAACCCTCCAATACCCTTTGAATAACCTCCCTGACGTGCCTGACGCTACGTACGTCTTACGTACGCAATTTTTTACTCCACAAACAGACGTTTAATATTTATGATAAGATTTTGATATATATATTTGCTTTTATCAAATTTTAAGAGTTTAAACTTGGACACACTTATATACATGAAATGAATACTTTTAAAAAAATAGACATATATTTAAATTTAGAGTGCGTTGTATGTAACTTTCTTTTCTTTTTTTTTCAATATATTTAAGTATTAACACTTAATTTTACATTCATATCACTCAAATATTTTATATCATATAAAAAATCATAATTTTAACTTCTAAAAAAAAAAAAAGTCTTTTCAGGGATATGTAAAATGGCATGCATGTAAATTTTGAAATTTGGATGTTTGATTTGTCAATATAAGAATTGAGTGGTATGTATGTAAATCTTCCTATTTTTTTAATAGAAAATATTTAAGAAAATGTATGGTTATTCTCCCGTGTACGTTTCAAATTCCCGGGTTATTTGGGTTGTTGAGACCTCTCTTTAGTTGCTTGAAAATAAAATTAATTTTTAAAATAAATAAAGTTTATTAAATATTGTACACCCAAAAATGGCCTGCATGTCGAGACAATCTAATTTTTTAGATCACAGATGAAAAGTTACAAGTCGTCATGAATCCGACCGTCTGAACTCTACCAACTGACCGATAGCTAGTTGACTGAAAGGCCATCGATCGACCGAAGCCCAGACGGCCAAAGACTGCCCAGGCATACAAGAGACAAATAACGACTGCTACGACCGGACAAAGGCTTGACACCCCAAACAATCCAACAAATAACAAAACAAAGCTTTCTTGATAACTCCCCCAAAGATCTTCAAAAAATCACCAAGAAACAATAATTAGGCAAGCCGGCCGCTTTAAGAATGACTGACCGGCGTCCAGACAAAATATCCGACCGAAACAAGCTCAATCGATCGACCCAAGGACCTGCCAAATAGAAGGTCCAACATGCAAAAAAACAAATAACTAATGAAAACGGTTATGACTATAAAAAGGTGTCAAATAAATTGTAATGCCCTATTAAGTAGAGGTAAGCATGTAATTTTACAATTTTCCAATCTATCTCTTATAAAATGGGGGACCATAACATGTATTAAGGGTTTTTGCATCTTCTCTCTAGACCCATCATTTGTAGGGAGAACTCTCTCTCCTTTGCTTTTGTAATCCCCACTTACATCACATAACCCATGAATACCCCATCCGCCCCTACAGGGCAAGTATGTGTACACTTTCTCATTCTCTTGCCTTCTCTATCTCTCTCTACCTCTCCCTTACGGTTCCTATCACTCATATCTTTGGGCATGACTCACGTGAAAAATTTTGATTCAACAATTTAAAAAGTGCGGTGAACTTGAAAAATGCTATCAACAAGAAGAGAAGTAACACCAACGATAAGATATACATTTCAAAGACACTCCTACCAAGGAGCGTGCCAAAGAGTTCATACAAATAGATCATGAAGCCGAAAAATCCATTTCCGTCGTTTTTCAAGAGGCTTTGACTTAAAGGCGAGAACAACAAAACAGACCGTCAAGTCCTAACGATCAAAACACTCTCTCGGAGAAGCGACCAACAATATCTGACAATGCTCAGTCAACTCCAAACGACTATCACCTAACCAACAAATGAAAGGGAGTATCATTTCAAAACTTATTTGTGCTATGATACAAATCTTTTTAATGTTTTTCAGGTCTGATGGACAATTAGAAACTCAAATCCAAGTAGCAATGCCAACAATGACTCCAAAGAGGTCTAGTCAGCAAAACAACCCACATCTCTCCTGCATCATATGTCTTGGTATACAAAATTGAATCAAATAAAGCTCTTGAGATGGTTCCCTGCTCAGTAACGATAAGTTCCACAAAGCATATGAAGCAAGTCAACCCAACAACCAGTTTCATCGGCTACTATTTAAAAAATTAAAAAAAAAAAACAAATTAAATTAAAATAATTCTTTGTAAAGACCAAAACATGAAAAGGCAGAGTGCTCGGATACTAAGAAGCTCAGTAGCACTAAAGCTATTCTAAATTGAATATTATCACTAAACCTACCTAATTATATTAAAATCGTGATGTCTAGTTTAGTGAAATATAGGATAAGTAAGGCTTTTAGTTATATTTAGAGGATCAATCCGACTTATGACTCAACCATATAGATCTAGTGACTTGATTATGATTGGTGTGCAATGCTCTTAACCAATGCAACAATGTATAGTTTCATCATCTTAATAATTAATTTAATTCATTTTAAAAGCTATAAGTTTATAACTGATGCATGCTAGAAAATTCGTGGCGGTAGAGTAATAAATTATCGTCTTAGCGTTGCACGAGAATTCAGCACACACTCAAATAAAAATGAATCGAGCTGTGATCACACCAGAAATTTTTACGTGAAAAACCCGTAAAAAAGGGAAAAACCACGGGGTCTGGCCCAGTTGTTAAAATTCACTATAAGTTGATGATTACAAATGACCTTTGTCCCACAGGCGGGAAAAGATAACTAGTTTTCCACTTTACAACGTCAACTGATGACGTTTAGTAAGCGATGGTTGACGGATGCCGACAGTGATCAACGGTAGTCGACGACAATTGATGACGGTCGGTGGTGGTCGACAGAGGTCAGAGGTGGCTGATGACGGACAGTGGTGGTCGACGGAGGTTAGTGGTGACTGATGGCGATTAGTGGTATCCGACGGTGGTCGACAGAGGTCAGCGGTGGCTGATGAAGGGCGGTGGCTGATGAAGGACGGTGGTGGTCGACGGAGTTCGGCTGTCGTTGTCGACAGTCAGTGGTGGTCGACGACGATCGACGACGGCGAGAATGATCTTGGACTTGAGCTCCTTCTCAAAGCCTCAAGTTCTCTCTTAATCCTCCTCCCCTTCATGTGAGGGGTGAGACTCTATTTATAGTATTTTAAGTGCAATTAATACAGGAATATGAATCATTTTGATCGGACGGTCCGGAGAGCTCCCTTTGATTAGATGACCTTTGATGGACATTTGAGTGCCTTAATGATGCCGGAACTGAGCAATATTGGGCCCGTTAGATTCGTCTTGTCGAGACGCTCGATTTGACATTGAACTCACTAGATTCGACATCCGTTCGACCTTTCAAATGCTTCTGGAAATCTCCAATAGTAGTTTAATGATTTGATTCGGGCTTGATTTGACTCAGATTGAACCGACTTTCATATCATTAGGTCTGTCTCATCGAGCCGATCAGTTTGACTATAAGTTTGTTGAAATCAGAGCTCCGGATGACTCTTGATCAAAGTTTGAATGTTTCTTGTTCAAAAAGCTGCATCGAGATTCGTGTCGGATGATGAAAATTTATTGGTGATGTATCAATAACTATTCATGTATGCTAAATTTTAAAATTTAAAAGCTAATCAATTTTTAGTTAGGCTTTTTCAAAAAAGGTGGTGATCCTCATTAATTAGATATCCTCTTACATATTATGCTTAGGGGTGTAAACGAGCCGAACACGAGCGAGCCCAGGCTCAGCTCGTGTTCGGCACGTTTATATTTCGTGCTAAAAAAGTGTGTTTGTGTTCGACTCATTTGCTTAGCGAGTCGAACACGAGCCGTTCTTGAACAAATAGTCGTTTTGGCAACCCTAATCACGTAGCCATAAGATGTTAAAGATTGAGACATGATTTAAAAATTATTGTTTATATTAAAACATCATTTGAATCTAATTTAATAATTTTTATCCTATTTTCTTAATAATATTTCGAGCCAAAACGAGCCGAACACGAACGAACAAATCTTTGTTTGTGTTGTTCGTGCTAGGCTCATCAACTTAGTGAACGAGCCGAATACGAGCATCTTAAATGCCCGAACACGAGCTATTCGCAAACAACGAGCCATTTTGACAGCCCTAATTATGGTTAAACTATCCAGAGATTGAGGAGAATGATTGCACAAATGCGAATGATTTAGTATTCATTGAGCCATTGAACCTGACCTTACATGCATTTTGCACGCTTCTCAATGCCTTTATTTGTGTGGCTCACAATGGACCCACCAACAAATGTATCATTGTATATGTGAGGCTACTCGTTTGTTCTAGAGACAACTTTTGGCATTTATTTTTCATTGTCTCTTCTTTGTTTATTTGTTTGAAAAATTTACATACAAGGCCCTCAATTGTTAGGTATTTACATACTAACACCTTCAACTTCAATTTCAACATATATGTCATCTTATATATCCATGAAAAAGTGTATTTTTCTCTTAAAAAGCTAAGTTGATGATGGTTTTAATGTGATATGAAAGATTTCGGAGGTATAAATGTAAAAAGTTTACGAATTCTAAATATATAAGAATTGGATGGTGTGTATGTGGATGCAAATGTTGACATTTTGTAGAATATTAGTCACTTATAAATTTAACATTATTATTTTTTTATTTTTTTGTAAATATTATTGAATTATATAAAAAAAAGGTTTTTTGATCATGGTTTTGGTATTTTCAAAATGTCTTGATCGAAAAAAATTTAAGGTATTTTCATAAAAAGAAATTTAAGGTATTTTGATACAAAATAAAATAAAATAAAAACTTAAGGTATTTTCATCAAAATTAAAATAAAAATGTATTATAATTGTTAAAAAAATATTTTTTTTTTCAGGAAATGCATAATAATCCTTTTATTCTTGAAAAATATTAGATTATGCTCGTGGTCGTATGCCTTATGCGCCATTCACCGTCACCTTTTTTTTTTTAATTTTAAATATTTTCTTTTATTTTAAAAAATAAATGAGCATAATTTTGAAATAAAGATAGTTTGAGTATTTTCAATCAAATATATTTTAATTCATAAAATAAATAAATAAATATAAAGTAAAAAATGAAAAACATAGAATAAAAGGGATTCCAAACAATCTCTTTGGCTTCATCAAATCCCAATTTCAATTTAATTTCTTTCAATTTTTTTTTTCAGTTTAAAAATTATTATATCAAAAGTATCTTGGTGTCAATTTCTTATGTCATATGTGTAGGGTGTCTGCTCGAATGGCTCGAGATGATCTCTTGCTCATTCATAGTGTCTCGTAGCTCAAGGCACCCAGCTGAGACATCGGGTATGTGATTAAGGCATGAGGGTTTGCGATGATTCGACCCCACAAAGGAGAACCTGCAATTGGACAGAATTACCCATGACATCGGGCATGTTTTGTGTTCATTATGGTGTTTAGAGGTCTCTCTGTATCTATTTGGAGCCTCCCGGGGTCAAGGGAAGTCACAGAGACCTACAACGCGGGCTATGGAAAAATTAGGGTTTGGAAATCCCTACCCATGCCGTAATCTGGAGCGTCCATTGACAACAAATTATTCGATCAATGGATGAGCAAAAAAAAAACTCATTTTTGAGGTTAGGAGATCATAATTTACTCATATGTGGTCTCCCATAGCTTTCAATTCGAAAAAAATCCTCCATTCGGATCTCTCAGTGCAAATTAGGGTTTTCAGGGCTAGCTGTTGCCTGGGTGCCAGCATCGAATGCCTGGCATCCAAAATGCCATCCAAGATGCTCAAAATTGAGCCTCTGGAAGTCTGGCGCCAGTTTCTAGCACTTAGGCTCCAGACGCCTATGTGTCCAAAACTGCTTAAAAATGACCTTTCTCTCAAGGGATGGAAAAGTAACCGCCAGAGCTCTGACGCCAGCCTGGGCATCTAGGTGTCGAGTTGCAGCGCCTAGGCTCCAGTCCACTTACAGGATGTGTTTTTTGGCATTTTTTATGTCGACTTGATCCCAGGGCACCCCCAATGGGCTGAAATGACAACGATCTCCTTGGGCTTGAGGAGATAAGCAGGGGGGGGGGGGTTGTAATGTCTTTGGTTTAGCCTCAAAGAAATTAATTCATATAAAAAATAAATAATCTCTTTGGCTTCATCAAATATTTTAATTCATATTAAAAATAAGTAAATATTTTAATTCATATAAAAAAATAAATAAAAAATAAAGTAAACAAATGAAAAAAATAAAATAAAAGGGATTCCAAACAGTCTATTTGGTTTCATCAAATCCCAATTTTCAATTAATTTCTTTCAATTTTTTTAGTTTAAAAATTATTATATCAAAAGTATCTTGGCATCAATTTCTTATGTCACATGTGTAGGGTGTCCGCTCGACTGGCTCGAGATGATCTCCTGCTCATTCATAGTGTCTCGTAGCTCAAGACACCCATAAGAGACATTTGGTATGTGCTTAGGGCATGAAACTAGGGTTTGCGATGATTCGACCCGAACTAGGAGAACTTGCAATTGAACAGAATTACCCATGATATTGGGCTTGTTTGGTGTTCATTGTGGTGTTTAGAGGTGTCTCTGTATCTATGTGGAGCCTCCCCAGGGTCAAGGGAAATTGCAGAGACCTCCTACGCGTGTTTTGAAAAAATTAGGTTTGGAACGCCCTACCCGTGTCGTAATCCGGAGCATCCATTGGCAAGAAATTCTTTGATCAATCTATCAAAAAAAAAAAAAAAAAAAAAAAACACACAGGGTTAGGAGATCATAATTTACTCATATGTGGTCTCCCATAGCTATAAATTAAAAAAAAACCTCCATTAGGCACCCTCAGCGCAAATTAGGGTTTTCGAGGCTGGACTAGTGTCTGGGTTCCTACATCGGATGCCTAGGCACCGAAAATACCATCCAAGATGCTCAAAATCAAGCCTCTGGAAGTCTGGCACTAGTTTCTAGCACTTAGGCTCCAGGCGCCTATGTGCTCAAATCTGCTTAAAAATGACCTTTCTCTCAAGAGATGGGAAAGTAACGGCCAGAACTCTGACGCCAACAGGGCCTAGGCTCTAGTCTACTTACAGGACGTGATTTTTCGCATTTTTTATGTTGACTTTATCCCAGTGCACCCCCCAAATGGGCTGAAATGATAGCGATCTCCTTAGGCTTGAGGAGGTATGCATGGGGGGATGCCTTGGGTTTAGTCTCATTTGACACATATTAAATGCTCTCCATTATCCACATTTGGCCTAATCAAACGAGTACTTTTGAGATGTGCATCTCTCTTGGCCACTCGTTTCACCTATCTCCTCCTAATTTCAGACTTAGGCTGGTTCTTGGGAGTGACCCCATTTTGGTCATGATGCCTTAACGAGCATTGCTTCCCAGGTCGATCCCAATGAGCAATGTGAGTTAAAACATCAAGTCTGACACAAGTTTGACAGTGCTAAGGATTCAAGAGATCTAGCTTCTGTCACACTATATGTTACTGTCGTTAATAATCATTATTTTAAAACAAAAAAAATATTTTTTCCATTTTTTATATTTGTCATAATTTTAAAATTATGCATGTAGAAAGTTATGCCATATGTCAGGTTAACTCATTTCAAAATTCATCATGGGTGACACTCTTTAGATTCCTTGGATCTTTAGGACGGGGTCGGTGTGGCTACCCCATCAAAGTCATATATGCTCGGAGACTTACCCTTAGCACTTTGCTACTGGTTAGAACACATTATCATTAAAGTGTGGGCTAGGTTAGGATTTATGATGTTGGGTTGTCTTTTCGACGGATATGACTATTATTGTCTACTGGTTTGATTGTTCTAGCCAAGCATCACTTTTTTGCTTTTTTGTGTGCTTGCATGCTTGATATCCATGGTAGTATTTTAGGGCATTCTTTTGTAGGGATCTGTGTCCATGTATATGCACACACACAAATATCATTAAAGGGGGAGCATGTGATAATATCTACTAACCTTTTGCTTGTAGATGTCGTTTTGCTCCCTCGATAAAAAAAGGCGTTGTTCAGTCAAGTTGCATGCTTGCTTGGCTTTCTCGCTGACATTATTTTCATTCAGATCGAATAATTTTTTTTATTTTTTCTGATGTGCCTTTTAGAGCTGTAGAAAGAGTATGTATTAGAAGTAAGGTACGAGCATTGTTTCTGATGCGCCAGATAGACGGTACCGTGAAGGGGGTCAGGAGCTGTTTGCTCGTGCCCCTTACCTTAATTCTAAATTTCACTTATGTATAAAATTAGGATTTGACATGTATACGTGGAGTTCGGGTGTCTTTTTTCTTTTTTGGGATATTTCGCCAATCAGCGCACCGACCTTTTATTATTTCTTTTGGCTTGTTTAATTGTTTTTTCTGCATGATTACTTGTTTAAGCTATTTCCCCTATTTCTATCTGTTTGTATCTGGGATGCTAAGAAAATTTCATTTTAGGCTCTTTAGGATCAATATATTCATAATTTTCAAAACTCGCATTCTACTTTCTACTTGACCTTTGGACGAGATGTTAAATGGGTTGTAAAGCAAAACTTTTATCCAAGTCATTTGATAGGGCCTCTATAATATCTAATGATCGCTCTAGATAATTGCATCATTTGCATGTCATGGGGAGATGTCCCCGTGCTTCTCCAGCTCGACTGACCCAACATAGATTTTTTGCTTTGGTGGTTATCTAGTGTGCTTAAGTCATTGGAAGGTTCCCCTACCCAAACAGGGTGTAAGTCTTTTTGTTGGGAGTGTTTTCAACATTGTAGTTGAACCTCCTATTCTCTTCCTTTCCAGCGGCATCCTTGCCACTTCGGCGGGTATAAGTCTCACGTCTTGGAGCTTCACCTGATAGTCCTAAGATAAAGTTTCTTTTCTTTGACCTTAGAACTATTGAGGTCCCAGTAGGCGACACAAGTCACATATTGCTGATGGGGGAAGGACCTTTGGACGTGTTGGGTTGACTATCTTCACGATCAGGTAGACTTAGGGTCCAAGTATTCTGGGATGATGGGTCTGTGGTATTCTGACCCGACTAGGGGTGTAAACGAATCGAACTCGAACGAACAGAGCTTGTGTTCGTGTTTGGTTCGTTTGAAATTTAGTTTGTTTGAAATAAGCTCGTGTTTGAAATTGTTCGTGAAGTCACTGTTCGTGTTCGTTTCTTAACGAACGAGTCGAACAGGAGTCGAACACGAG
>NEWO01000062.1:1682826-1710815 GCA_003013225.1 Phalaenopsis aphrodite
AAAATATTTAAAAAGTAGCTTGACAGCTAATTCAAAATAAAGAAATAAATAAATAAACAAATAAATGAATACCAAATAATTGACATAAAATTAATAATGACTAAAAAAAGCATAATCGTATAGACCTTCTCCAATGCGAAAAAGCCATGTGCCGTGGGAAATATTGCCACCTGGCTTTACACATTTTGACACGTCAAATAATGCAGAATGTGAGTTGGAAATTTATTGGTATTATAAATTAATGTTAAAGTGCGTTTTTATTTTATTACATTTATTTGGTTTAGATTCCTCGGGCCAATATAATAGTGGGGCACATACTTGCCACTTAATTCTTATGCATTTACATATTATACATATAAATTTTATTTTTAATATTCATGCCACACCAATAATTCATGTCACATTAATAATATCATTATTTTAATTTCCCTAATGTGTGTGTGTTTCTCGGCCGCATTTCCGACATCCAAGGTATAAGACCCTCAGGTCAAGGGTTCGAATCCCCTCTAACACAGTTGGCCTTAAGGAGATGAAACTCGAATTGTTTGACACTTTAGAGATGTCTGCATGCTCGTATAATAACCTATGGTCAGAATGGTCAGAGGTCATTATACAAGCCTTCTATCACCCTTATTGTGCTTGACAATTCGAGTATCACCTATTTAAGTTCAGCCGTGCCAGTGGGGATTCAAACCCCCAGACTTGAGGAGTCTTATATAATGGATGCCAACCAACATGCCGGAATATGCGGCACATAAATATTAAATACACAAATACATAGAAAATGAGTAGCATGTATGTAAATCTTTCTCTAACATACATTGTATATTGTTGCGCAATATGGTTAAAGATCATAGTGCCAACACGTGCTCAAAAATACTTAATCATTCGCATATTCAAATGGAACCTTTCCTCCACATTTAAAAATAAGAAAGAAAAAAAAATAAAATTAAGTGGAAGCCATTAGACTGAGATGGCAAGCATTGATAAATCCTTAAACGCTATGTATTTTCATGATGATTATTTATTTAAATTTTATCTTTTCCTTGAAATATTTCTCACTTAATATTATATATATATATATATATATATATATATATATATATATATATATATATATATATATATATATATATATATATATATATATATATATATATATATATATCATGGTGACTAACATTTATGTGATTAATGAATAAAGTAATAATTCATAAATAAACTTATATTTTCAAATTAAGCCATAGTTCTTGAGGACAACATTACATGAATATGATGTTTTTTATAGTTAATATAAGTAGAAAAATCAACAAATATTTCATAATTTATAAAAAAAAAGTAGAATTAAGCAGAATAATAACAACAATAATAATGATGAATACATAAAAAAAATATATTCTATTCAAATTCACAAGTATAGGAAGCATTAATATATGAAATAAATCTTAAAATTTAATTTCAATAATTAAACATTGTAGTAAATATCATATTGTATTATACTGACCTTCCTCATATTTTTCCTCTCTTTAATATAGCCCTATAAGTACGGTGCTACATGGCTTGACCAATTGTTCTATACATTAGGGACCATGTTCCATCAAACAAACCTTAGCATTATTGGGGGAAAAAAACAAGAAAGAAAAAAATGGAGGCATACCTAGGTCTCTATTATGATATTTGCCAAGTTGGTGAGACAAGAGAAGAAAATGAGCATGAATTTGCTTCCTCATGGACTCATGCCCATTAGATACAGCACATTCAATGAGTAAGGAGCAAAGGATAGTTCTAAGTTAGGTAAAAAAGGACCCCAAGAGTGCAGCCACCAATGATGAAATCAAAACAAAGGCTTGTGGCCCCTCCTTTACTTAAATTACAAGGAGATGTTATGATATTATAAGAGAAAAGAAGCTTTCTTTCATCACATTACATATCGGTGGCTTAAGTGGTGCCCTAAATCTCTTTCCTTTCCACATGGGAGGGTAGGGGAGGGTAGGGGAGAGAGGGGAAGGGGAGGGAGGGAGGGAAGATTACCAAATTTGAGCACAGTGGATAAAAAGCAAGGAAAGGGAATGACCAAATGTGGAGGGAGCTAAAAGAGTGCGGCCAGAAAGGATGATCATTTCCTTTTGGCTGTAAACCATAGGTTGTGCGTATATAGCTCTCAGCCTAAGAAAGTAATCCTCTCCAATATCTTTCTCTGTTTTTCTCTGGCGGCTTCTGTTCCTTGCTCTGTCGAAGCAGCAGCAATTTGTTGCATTTCTCTCTCTCTCTCTCTCTCTCTTCTGTTTCTTGGGGACTGTTCATCTTTAGTTTTAAAGAGTGAGAAGGCGGAATGACTTGGCTCAAAGCTCTACTCGGTTATGCTTGGAGGAAAAAGCTGGTAGCGAAGGATGAGTAAGAAAACTGAAGATTTTGTTTTTCCATGTTTTTCATGAGGAAAAGCTCTCAACTTTATTCTGAGAGAGGGTTTTTAATTGCCAGCGAGTGATAAAGCTCTCAACTTTGAGCAGCTTTTGTTGGGTTTGCATCCGCTGAAGGGAGGGTATGTGAAGATGGTCACATTTCAAATTCATCTTGTTTGCTTTATTGTAGGATTTGAATTCATTTTGTGTATATTAGTACTATTATTGTAGTTTGTGTTGTATTTAGCACCTGGTAATGAGTTATTCTGTGCCATTTTTGCTTGTAAACCAAGTTTTATGGGCCTACACTCACATGGTTGAATATGGCAGATTAGCATTGTTCTTTCTTTTTTAATGCTTTTGATAATATAGCATTTTTTTAATGTTTTGTTTCGGTGAATGAGTGGGCTTTGTCTTTTTGCTGAATGAACTTCAATGAAGCAGCCGGAAAAAGATCCATTTTTTTTTGTTTTTGATTTGGAATGGATAATCTTGTTTTTTTTTAAAATTTCTATAACTGTTTCTTTTGGCTGCTAATTAGTTAAAAAAGTTTCATAAATCTGCAATCTAATGAAGAATCTGGTTCTGTTCCTCTGTCTCTATGTTTTTGATTCCATTTCTCTAAAGCTGACATTTTTTTCATCTCTGATTTGTATTATGCAAAATCCAATTTGTTTGATCCAATTTTCTATTATCCTCTCTTCGTTGAATCAATTCACTCTTTTGGTTTCCATTACGTCTTCTTTCTCAGATTCTACTTAGTTTTGATGTCAATGGAAGAAGGAACATCGCATCAATGGCAGAATTCAAACGAGCTCAGAATCAGAGACTCAAAATTGGATCTTTTCTCAAAAGAGAATGATCAGAGAACCGAAATCTCTTTAGCCTCCTTCAACACAATCCTCCCCGATGATATCTTGGAGAAAATTTTCTCCTTTCTCCCTGTTTTGGGCATAATCAGAGCAGGATCTGTCTGCAAAAGATGGCATGAAGTAGTTCACTCTGGTAAATATTCATGGAGCCGAATGCCGCCGCAGAGGCCATGGTACTTCATGTTCACACACAGCAAGAACATTGTGGGCTACGCCTATGATTCCACCATTAAAAAATGGTACAATTTTAACTTCCCTTGCCTCGACAAATGCAACTGGTTCATCTCTTCATCCTGCGGATTAGTCTGCTTCATGGATTACGAAAACCGAAACCGAATTTTAGTCTGTAATCCCATTACCAGAGACTGGAAACAGCTGCAGCAGCCCCCCAATGGAAAATCTCCAGATTACAGCGCATTAGCATTATCAGTAGACAGATTTTCACTCAGCTACACAGTTGCAGTGGTGAAATCCAATCAACTTCCGCATGATTTTCTTCAATGGGAGTTCACCATACATATCTACGAATCAGAAAACTCCTTGTGGGTAGCTTCCATCAATGAAGTTTTGGAAGGATGGAGAGGAGGCGATGAGAGTGTGATATGTAATGGAATCCTGTACTGCTTAGTCTACTCCTTCTCAGGCAACAATGAGCGTCGCCATGGCGTTGTGAAACACAAGCTTCGCTCAAACTCTCCTCATGTCTCTCTAATTAGAACGATGATTCCAGTGCCATGTCCCCTCACCTGCGGTCGGCTGATGAATCTGCGAGACAAATTGGTTATGGTCGGGGGAATCGGAAGGCATGATCGGTCGGACATTATAAAGGGAATTGGGATATGGGAGCTCTGGAACGAGGAATGGCGAGAGGTTGCGAGGATGCCGCAGAAGTTCTTTCAGGGATTCGGGGAGCTGGATGATGTATTTGCGAGCAGCGGTGTGGATGATCTGATCTTCATTCAGAGCTACGGAGCGCCGGCATTGCTGACCTTCGATATGAGCCAGAAGCAATGGAGGTGGTCGCTGCGATGCCCGGCGACAAAGAGGTCTGCACTCCAGCTCTTCACTGGTTTCTGTTTTGAGCCGAGGTTGGAGATGAGATCCTGAAGCTCTGTAACAGCAATGGGGGGGTTTCATTGTTTTCTTCTTTTGTTTGTAGCATTTCAGGGATTAGTTGTTCTCTTCAGGTTTTTATACTGATTTTTTCCCCCCTTTTTAAATCCGTATCTGTTGTTGTTGGAGCTGCAGGGCCAAGTTGAAGCAAGTGTTTTAATAGATGAGTGGAAAGTTGGAGTAATTGAGGGCTATTGCTCATATAGAAGGAACTTAATTATTATATTTATGGGGCATTTGCATACATAGCTCACAATTTCTTTGTATTCATATCTCTATCTGACACTACTTTACGTTTTATGATTATACCACCCAAATCTTTCCAGCCACAATACAAAAAAAATATCACTATTGTGCACTTACTTGTTGACATAGTGGTTGAGGGTTTACTTCCCCACTGAGATAATGAGTTTGAATCTTATATTGTCATTTGGTTTCAAATTTCTGGTCAGTTTGGCTACAATAGGATTTATTAAATTCATAAATCATTCTACTCATGGGTTTCGAAAATTTAGATTTAAGGTGAATCAAAGGTGAATTTTAAGGCCCTAAATTCGAAAATTCATGAATTCACAAATCTGAAAATCAGGTAAAGATACATGAGATGTAAGACTCACAAATAGAAAAAACAGAAGAAGTGATATGTCATTAATACAAACCAATTACATGGGATATATATATATATTTATATATATAGGTGGTGCTAGGCTTAAATTAAGTATTACACACTCGAGTGAGCAAATTAAGTTGTTTAACTAAAGACCCTGTATAATTATCCTTAAGTCGGATTTAGTATTAAGCCCCTACAAACTAATAATATCTCGAGGAGATATTGTTAGTTTGTTCCTCAGTGTGCAGAATCTTGGAGTAGGAAGTGTTTTGGTGAGGATATCAGCAATTTGCTCATCCGACGATAAATACTGAAGTATAAGTTTCTTAGGTTGAATATGTTCCCTTATAAGATGATAATCTATCTCGATATGCTTTGTTCAAGCATGCAAGATGTGATTCTAAGCTATGGTCATTGCTGATATGTTGTCACAGTAAATTGTTGTAGGTGTTGAGCTAAATATTTGAAAGTCTTTGAGAAGTCTTCGAAGCCATATAATATTAGTAACAATGGAAGATAAGGCATGATATTCAATTTCAGTTGAGGATCTAGCGACAGTAGGTCGCTAATTCACATTTCAAAAGAGAAGATTTGGACCTATGAATGTGCAATACCTAGTGATTGAGCGATGATCAGTTACATCACTAGCCCAGCTGGCATCAAAAACAGGGTGAAGAGTGAGAGCTCCATCTTGGAAGGGTAGGCCGAAGTCAATTGTGCCAGGAAGATACCGGAGGAGCTGCTTTAATTGATGATAATGAGACTCTAGTAGCTGTTAGAGTTGCTGAAAGAGAGAATCAACAATAGCTATGATATCCGGTCTAGTCAAAGTGAGATACTGTAGTGGACCAATTAGTTATCGTTATAGAGATGGATTGGTAGTAGAGTATAGAGATCCTGTGAAGACTTGGTAGAAACATTTTGAGGGGTAGAACAGGTTCACAAGATGTCATTTCAGCTCGGCGAAGGATTTCATGAACATAGTAATTCTAATTGAGATGATAATCATATAATGCTTGAATAATGTGGATCTCGAGAAATGCGGTGACAATATCCATAAATTTCATCGAGAAGTGTTGTTGTAATTCATGTTGAAGCTGTTGCATCACACCAATGTCATTGCTAATTTGAAGAATCTCATCGACATAAAGAAGAGATAAAGTAGGTGAGAGTTGTGATGCTAGATGTTGAGAGATGGATCAACAATACTGAGAAGGAAACCAAATTTAAGTAGATGAGTGGTAAATGTAGTATTCTACTATTGCGGAGCTTGTTTTAGGTTATAGATGGATTTTTTTAGAAGAAAAAATGAGAGAAGTTGAAGGGGTCTTTGTAACCAGAGAGATGGTGCATTTAAATAGTTCTTGAAGGCGACCATGTAGAAATGCATTAGAAACATCTATTTGGAATACTTTCCATTCATAAAGAAGTGTAATTATAAGTAGGAGCCGAATAATTGGTATTTTAGCAATGGGGTTGAAAGTATCCCTATAGTTGAGTCCAAATTCTTGTTGATATCCAAAGGCCACTAATCGAGCTTTGCATCCGTCGACATAACCATCATTGTTGCATTTAATGCATTTTGTCCACTTACTTCTAAGTATAGATTGATAAATTGGTGGAGTTACTAGTTTTTATGTATGTTGACTTTGTAAGGCATGAAATTCTTCGTTCATGGCTTGCTGCCACTGAACATGACTAACTTCTTGCTTATAGGTTGAACTGTAAAGAAGTATCATGTAAAAGATCATTGTTAACCTCCTTAGGAAGAGAGCATGTTTGTGATCGAGTTACTATTGAGTTCCTTGGTGGGAGAGGTTTAGTAATAGGGAGAAGGTTGTTGGGATTATGGCCAGAGGAAGACTGCTTTAGTAGGGATGTTGCGGGCTGAGTTTGTGAGTTGACTGGTGTGCGGTTAGGTTCATTTGGAGACAATGTAGATTGGATAAATGATGGGATGGGGTGCATAGTAGATGTGGGTATGGGTAGAGATGAAGAGTAGATGGTAAGTATGGAGGAAGTGATAGGGGATGGGCGTCTATCTAGGTAAGGGAAGGCTGATTCGTTAAAGAGAACATGTCGAGCGATTTTGAACTTAATACCAGTGGTGGGATCAAGACACATAGTCTAGGATGGATAGCCTAGAGAGACACACGACATAGATATAGTTTGCATTTATTTTGGTGGATAGGTGGTATAAAGTGAAAGCATTGACATACAAAGGATTTAAGGTGATTTTAGCTAGCAACAATACCATATAAGAGCTGATATGGTGAGAGATGCTCGTAAATTTGGATTGTAAGCGATTGATCAGAAATATAGCAGTATGAACCATTTTAAGCCAAAGTGAGGGAGGAACTTTGGAGTCTGCCATTAGAGCCCGAGTGATTTCCAATATATGTTGATGCTTGCGTTCATTAATTCCATTTTGTTGCAGAGTATAAAGACAGTTCAATTGATGAATGATGCCATGCTTTATAAGGAAACTTTGAAAGGCATGACTGGTATATTGTCCGTCATTATCTGTTCGTAAAACCTTTATCTTTCAGTTGAGTTGAAGTTCAACTTCTTGTTTGAACTTGATAAAATGTGGAAAGATTTCATATTTGTTAAACATAGGATAAACCAAAGTTTATCGTGAGAAATCATCTATGAAAAACACATAATATTTGTAACCTTGAGCATAAACCGTGGGGAAATCTCCCAAACATTCGCATGAATTAAAGCTAAAGGTGTACATTGTGGCTAGTACAATTAGTAAATGGAAAATGATGACATTTAGCAGTATCACATGAATTACTCAGAGAAGTAGTGAGTGAAATCCATGATTGAGGTTGCTAGTTGGCTATGAGCTGGATAACTTGTTGATGCAAATGTCAAAGTCTCTGATGTCACCGAGTAGAGGAAGCTCCCATTAAAACTAGAGCATGGTAATTACTGACAATTTGATATAGACCTCAACTGCATTAGAACTGCCATGTCAAACAATCCATAATTTGATAATCGTTAGCATCAAAGACAGCCATGCAATTATTATACCATGCTAATAGAGAGATTAAAATAAAATAGTGGAAATATGAGGAGTGTGGAGTAGCCTGGAAAGTAAAAGCTTACGGTTTAGAGTTAGTATAATGCTGGTGCCATAGTGTTTCATGGGAACAATATTATCATTACCAACCATAATTGTCTCATTGCCTTTATATGGTTCGAGCTGGTGAACTTGACTGTAATAAGAGGTTAGATGTTTGGTTGCTCCAGTATCTAGATACCAATCAGCTGGATTGGATGAGGATAACGAGGTAATGTAAGCAGTATGAGAGTTTGGCTATGGAGAGGGAACGAATTTCTTGGGCTAATAGTGTATATTCAAGCAGTGCCAACGTGTAGATGCAAGATGTCCCTATGTGTTGAAAATTTGACAGACCACTTGATCGTGATGATTAGAGGTAGTGGTGGAAGATTTTTGGAGTGAGGGGTACTGCTTTTGCTTTTGCTTTTGCCTTTTGTAATGCTTGCCTTTGGATTTGGATGACTATAATGCTAGCCGGGGATCAAGATCAACATAAGTAGATGTGTTATCAGTGGGCCCGGTAGAACACACATGGTGGTATATTACTAGAGTCCGCAAGTAGAGCTATGTCTGGAGTCCAGATATAACATTTTTTAAAAAAAAATTGAAGTTTAAATATTAAATATGTAAATACATAAGAATTGAATGATGCCTATGTAAATCTTCCTATATTATTTTGATGTGGGACAATTCTCCACTCTGATGAGTATTTTAGCAATCTTCACTCAAAATCATTCAATTCGATCTCAAGTTCGTAATTTGATGCTCAAACGTTGAACGTAAATACCACCTCTTAAAATCAAAGACAAGGCGAAATGATATGTCCCGATTCTCAATGATCACATATTTTATAATTGGGACATTTACATAAATACTACCTAATTCCTATATATTCACATACATAACTCCTAAATTTCACTTTTTTAACATTTTAATCACCAATATCTTTAATATGACATCCAAAATATCAATTTTTAACTAAAAAGAATTGAAACACTCCTTTTTCATGTACAAAAAAGATAGTACATATGTATATAAATTGAGGCCGAAGTCTTAGACATGTAAATACATAAGAATGGAATGTAAATCCACCAAATAAAACACAAAACTAAAAATGGGAGGTTTGATCGTAGTGGAATGTGAGGAGTGTGAGACATCCAAAAAAGAGAAAATATTATGTTCGGAGTCTTAGATAAAAACCCAGACGTGGAGTACAATATGATTATAGTTATAGTTTTTCTTTAGTATAATTATATTGTATTAAGTAAAAAAAAACATCCAAATAAATATTTTGATGTGAAAGCTATAGTTCCTCGGTACAACCATGTTGTACTTTTCTGCACGGATAGGGCTGTCAAAAAAGTTTATTGTTCGTGAACAGCTCGTGTTTCGCTCGTTCGTTAAGTAAACGAGCCGAACACGAATAAATTTTTAAAACTCAAATTATAAACGAGCCGAACACGAACAACTCTTTGTTCGCTCGTGTTCGACTCATTTTTGCTCGAAATAAAAAAGAATAATTATTTATATAAGAATATATTATATATATTTATATGTAAGTTTAAATCATATCATCTCGTGTGTTAACATTGTTAATGTCTTCTTTTGCATACATTTGATCTAGATTCGAATCCAACACTTTACATCTATTTTTGTCAATTTAATTTTAACGAGTCAATTTCAAGCTGAACACGAACACAAATATTTAAATTGAGCCGAACACGAATACACTGTTCACGAGCCAATTTTGAACACGAGTCGATTTCTAACACGAGCAGTTTCAAACGAGTAGAACAAGTTACAGCCCTACACAATGCTGGACTTTAGCATTCTTAGCTTTCTAGATCAACATAAGTGTCAAATTTTTATTGGATTTCATACATATATAAGGAATCGAGTATAATGTTTTTTCCAGCAAAAAAAGAAAAAGATCGGGGCTTTTAGGTTAGAGGGGCGGGCAGAGGGCAGCGACGCAGAAGAGAGGGACGGCTTTTTTGTTCTGAAATCTGAATGGCGACTCTGTGGGAGCAGGGCTTCCTCTTTCTTCTTTTTAATTTTTTTTTTTTTTCTTGAAGAAATAAAGGCTTTGGATCTTTGCTGTTCAAATGTGGGGAGTAATTACTGTAAATCTATCCTCTTCTGAGTTATGTGGTCCTTGCAAAGCAGGGATGGTTGTTCTTTTTGGGTGTCAGCTTTCATGCTTCCTTATTGTTATTTTATTTTTGAATTATATATATATATATATATATAATGTTAAATAAAATCTAATATAATGAGCCATGAACCTATTTTGAGTTGCAATGGATCTAAATAACTCAATTTGTGCAGCTCTGTTTCAATTTTGAGCCGGATTGAGCTTGATTCAAGTTCGAGCCGAGTTGACTCGAAGTCGAATATAACAAGCCACAAGCTGATTTTGAGCTACATGAAAGGCGGTTTTTGCCGACTTTGTTCTACACATATAGATAACATCCATTTTGCTGACTTTGTTCTACAAAATGTTTTATGCGTCCCCTCCTTCAAATTAAATATGATTTTCATTAGTACATTTGTGCTTGATTCACAATGTCTTGACATTGTCAAACTAAAAGAGGATGACTCTACTACCTTGATACTCCACAAAAGAGCAAGTGCAGTGTTGCTACTTCACCATCCCCAAATCTCTGGCATGAACGTCTAAACCACCCACCAAATAAAGTTTCCAGCTTGTTTTCTTTTCCAATTATAGACAAGAAAATTTATAATGTTTTTGATTGTTTAGTTTGCCCATTGGCTAAGCAAACTCGTTTACCTTTTCAAACAAGTTCTATTAGCTCTGATACCATGTTAAAGCTCAGAATAATGTGATGGAATACATATATTGTTTCATTGATATGAACAGGGGAATAAATAACCCTTACAAAAATTCTGTAATAGGAAAAATAATAAAAAAGAAATGATATGAAAGTAAAGATATATCGTAGGATATCTCCAACAATTAATTCATATTAATTAATAGGAGATATAAGAAATAACATAAAATAGAGAAACAAATGATTCTTAATCTAAGAAAATAAATATAAATTAGGAAAGAAAATATCTACTTATATTAAGGAAATAATTTATTCCTCATAACTTCTTATAGAAATAAATTATTTCCTATTATAATTCATAACAAATTCATTTGGGCCCGATCACCGCTCATATTCTTAACAACACTAATCTTATATATACATAAAAAGGTGTATTCAACTTTTTTTTAAAGCTAAAGTTGCAGTATTTTTTATGTTATACAAAATATTTGGGCGGTATAAATGTAAAAAATAGACGATACGTAAATACAATGAAATTAGGTGGTATGCATGTAGATGACTCATTTTTTTGTGACCGAAGGTAAGGCATCCTCTTAGTTACAATAACTAAATCATAGAGAAATGAGAAATGGTGAGAAAAATGACAAATTAAAGGATGANGAGCCATGAACCTATTTTGAGTTGCAATGGATCTAAATAACTCAATTTGTGCAGCTCTGTTTCAATTTTGAGCCGGATTGAGCTTGATTCAAGTTTGAGCCGAGTTGACTCGAACTCGAATATAACAAGTCACAAGCTGATTTTGAGCCACATGAAAGGCGGTTTTTTCCGACTTTGTTCTACACACATAGGCATATACATTTTGCCGACTTTGTTCTACAAAATGTTTTATGCGTCCCCTCCTTCAAATTAAATATGATTTTCATTAGTAAATTTGTGCTTGATTTACAATGTCTTGCCATTTTTAATAACCACACTTGTGTGCTACATTACCAACAATCGGGAAAGATGATTGAGACGAGAATTAAAAGAGGACTCTACTACCTTGATACTCCACAAAAGAGCAATGTTGCTACTTCACCATCCCCAAATCTCTGGCATGAACGTCTAAACCACCCACCAAATAAAGTTTCCAGCTTGTTTCCTTTTCCAATTATAGACAAGAAAATTTGTAATGTTTTTGATTGTTTAATTTGCCCATTGGCTAAGCAAACTCGTTTATCTTTTCAAACAAGTTCCATTAGCTCTGATACCATGTTAAAACTCAGAATAATGTGATGAAATATATATATATATATATTGTTTCATTGATATGAACCAGAGAATAAATAACCCTTACAAGAATTCTGTAATAGTAAAAATAATAAAAAAAAATGATATGAAAGTAAAGATATATCGCATGATATCTCCAATAATTAATTCATATTAATTAATAGGAGATATAAGAAATAACATAAAATAGAGAAACAAATGATTCTTAATCCAAGAAAATAAATATAAATTAGGAAAGAAAATATCTACTTATATTAAGGAAATAATTTATTCCTCATAACTTCTTATAGGAATAAATTATTTCCTATTATAATTCTCAACAAATTCATTTGAGCCGATCACCGCTCCGCTCAAAATCGGATTGTTAACAACACTAATCTTATATATACATAAAAAAGGTGTATTCAACTTTTTTCTAAAGCTAAAGTTGCCCTATTTTTGATGTTATACGAAATAATTGGGCGGTATAAATGTAAAAATAGACGATATGTAAATACAATAAAATTAGGTGGTATGCACTTAGATGACACATTTTTTGTGACCGAAGGTAAGGCATCCTCTTAGTTACAATAACTAAATCATAGAGAAATGAGAAATGNCAGCTTTCATGCTTCCTTATTGTTATTTTATTTTTGAATTATATATATATATATATATATAATGTTAAATAAAATCTAATATAATGAGCCATGAACCTATTTTGAGTTGCAATGGATCTAAATAACTCAATTTGTGCAGCTCTGTTTCAATTTTGAGCCGGATTGAGCTTGATTCAAGTTCGAGCCGAGTTGACTCGAAGTCGAATATAACAAGCCACAAGCTGATTTTGAGCTACATGAAAGGCGGTTTTTGCCGACTTTGTTCTACACATATAGATAACATCCATTTTGCTGACTTTGTTCTACAAAATGTTTTATGCGTCCCCTCCTTCAAATTAAATATGATTTTCATTAGTACATTTGTGCTTGATTCACAATGTCTTGACATTGTCAAACTAAAAGAGGATGACTCTACTACCTTGATACTCCACAAAAGAGCAAGTGCAGTGTTGCTACTTCACCATCCCCAAATCTCTGGCATGAACGTCTAAACCACCCACCAAATAAAGTTTCCAGCTTGTTTTCTTTTCCAATTATAGACAAGAAAATTTATAATGTTTTTGATTGTTTAGTTTGCCCATTGGCTAAGCAAACTCGTTTACCTTTTCAAACAAGTTCTATTAGCTCTGATACCATGTTAAAGCTCAGAATAATGTGATGGAATACATATATTGTTTCATTGATATGAACAGGGGAATAAATAACCCTTACAAAAATTCTGTAATAGGAAAAATAATAAAAAAGAAATGATATGAAAGTAAAGATATATCGTAGGATATCTCCAACAATTAATTCATATTAATTAATAGGAGATATAAGAAATAACATAAAATAGAGAAACAAATGATTCTTAATCTAAGAAAATAAATATAAATTAGGAAAGAAAATATCTACTTATATTAAGGAAATAATTTATTCCTCATAACTTCTTATAGAAATAAATTATTTCCTATTATAATTCATAACAAATTCATTTGGGCCCGATCACCGCTCATATTCTTAACAACACTAATCTTATATATACATAAAAAGGTGTATTCAACTTTTTTTTAAAGCTAAAGTTGCAGTATTTTTTATGTTATACAAAATATTTGGGCGGTATAAATGTAAAAAATAGACGATACGTAAATACAATGAAATTAGGTGGTATGCATGTAGATGACTCATTTTTTTGTGACCGAAGGTAAGGCATCCTCTTTGTTGCAATAACTAAATCATAGAGAAATGAGAAATGGTGAGAAAAATGACAAATTAAAGGATGATTAGAGGCTAATTGGGACTTGTTTCATTATATTTGATTAAAATTACAAATTTCAGGATTGGTTTAGAGATAATTATTCAGCACTAATTACTATTTAGATTATATTCATCTTTATTCTAAACATGGCAACACCTAAATTTTATTATATTTATCCCACTTTGACTGTATTTGACAAGATGTATTTCTTTTTTCTTAAATAAATCATAAGCTTTGGTGGTATATTTGTAAAAAGTCTTCATTTTAATTTTCATGATGCTAAAAATTGATAGGATAATCTAACTTTGTGTTGCTAATGAAAGAGATTTGAGGCTACTCTAGAGCCAACACATGTGATCAAATAAGCTATTGTTTTCGGTATAATTTACATACATATCAGTTAATCTTCATGTATTTACATATCTAACTTCTAATTAATTATACATGAAAAGGTGTATTCAATTTCTTAAAAGTTAAAACAGTGACATTTGTTTATGTGATATAAAAAGTTTAGGCCGATAAATGTAAATATTCAATAGTGTTATGTTGGATATTATTGATGTGCCACATATCTCAGTCTGTTGATTGACATCTATGGTATATGACCCCTCAAGTCGGGGTTTCAAATCCCCTTTGACACAGCCGACCTTAAAGATGTGATACTTGAAAGTTTTATGTTAGATAATATTGATGTATCATGTATCATGATATGTTGGTTGACATCAACGATATAAGAATCCTCGGATCAGGGGTTCGAATCCCCTCTGGTACGGTTGGCCAAAACGAGGTGATACGTGAATTATTAAACGTATTGGGATGATTGAAAGCTCGTATAATAGCATCTAGCCATTCCTTAAAAAAATATTAGATAATATCGATAATACTGTGGTGTAATAATATTAATATCATCTGTCGTATGGATATAATGTTTTCTAGTGTTGTGGAGACTTCAGTTTGTCTGAGCTTCAGAACATGGGCCGTTTGAAGTCTAGTACCCAATGATGTAATATCAGCTACACCTTCTTCCACTCATCGAATCTAGGATTTTCCAGTGCACTGCAGATTTTGATAGGTCCTGTCAATTAAATATACCACCAAGACAGAATGGAGTTAGCCAGACACATCTTGTCTGGTGTTTCCTCCGAAGTTACAGCTGTTTTTAGGAAGCCGAAATGTTAGCTTAGATTCGTGGGAACTTTAGATGCCTTGTGGATTGCTGTAGCCATTATGAGGACTGATTCAGACGAGTTTTTTAGCTTTATTTATTGTTTGACTTTGCTGAAAAGATCTGTAAATGTGTTTGATTGATGGAACGAATTTGCCCGGTTCTTGTCTGTCAGTCGATTCTGAAGAACTGTTTTGGTTATATTATAATGGGTTTTGTGATTTTCATGGATTGAGTGGCCGGTTATTGCGTTGTGAATCATGAATTCACTTGGAGAGTCAAACAATGGCGGTGCATGACAGAAAGAGAGGTATAAAATGGGATTAGATTGAATGTGGTGTTTGTCTGATCCACTTGTTTGGTGCCTAACATATACTTAAATATATAAATAAGGGAAAAATAATGTTTATTTTTGGTTAGTTGTTGTATGAATATTTTGGTTGAATGGAGGAAAAGAAACTTATGGTGAGTGAACTTATGTGTGGTGTGAATGGATTGAATTTGAATTAGTCAATCAGCACTAATGGCAACTTGGATGTTTACTTTCTGTAAAGTTAACAAGTTAATGTTTTAATTTTAGAGGCAATTATATGCGTAGCGCCCGAAAAATTGATATTTATAAATATAATATTCTTTTTCATATGTTTTTTTAAATTCTCACTCAAATATCAAAATTCACGATAAAACTTCAACCCAGACTTTTTATTTTTTATTAAGTTATTAATGGTTTGATCGTGACGCGAGTAAATATATCTTTTTGGTAGTTCAAAAATATCATCGGGACAGTAGATTTTATAAATAACAATGTTATGAGTGTTATGTATTTAATTATTCCTTAGCTTTACTAGTATTATTAGCTTGTTTGAGATCTTTTTTTTCTTGCTTGCATTTGGTCTAATTCAAATACATAATATTAATTTAACTAATAACTTATCATTCCTAAGTAAAAAGATAAGAACTTTTAAGTAGCACATAGATAATAAACAAATTAAAATGTTCATTTAATCCACATTTTTCATGCAGGTCTCTCCCTGACCGTGTAACTCACAAACGCCAAAGGATTTGGCGTCATAAAAGGATTCAATTTCCTTAAATATGCGATCAGCATGAAGTTCATAATCAAACTTTGTAAGGAAAACTTTTAGCACAAGAAAAAAAATAGATGAGTATGATAGATTGAGCAAGAGAATTTATAATGCAACAAACCAATGAGCAAAGGGAACAAATGATGAAAGCCATACGAGAAACAATAGAAAAAAACCTCTAGGTCTTGTTCTAGGGCTCATTTTAGAATACACAAGCAATCTTCATGATTTGTGGTTCATAGATGAGAAGTACCAAGGCAAGATCTACCAAGAGCAGGACCTATAAGGGCTCTTGGACCAAGGCTAAAAGAAGAAGAGAGGGACGAGTATTACTTCCTAGAGAGGGAATCTTTTGAAACCTCAGACGAAGGAGCCATAAGAAGGGAAAGAAGACAAAGCAAAGCACATTCTTGAGGCATATTGTAGAAGCTAAGACACTCAAGAAACCTGGTGACCACATAAATTTTTTTTTGAGTCAGTTGTATGGTTATTTAGTGTAAATGACTCGTTGAAATATAATTTATTCTTTATGTAGTTAAAGGAATAAAATTTATGTTGGTTCAAAAACATAACTGTAAGAGTCACCACTTATTTTAGAGGGTTCAAGCGGATGTTTGTAACACAATTTATTAGTGCATAAAAGCCACTGAAGAACTCCCAAGTATCCCAAGTTCTTCCGGAGATTCATCGGAAGCCTTTAGAGAGCCTCAAAAGCTTCATCATAAGCTTCCAATGAGATCTAGAGTTAAATATCACGTATTCAGCTTTGACTCAAGGTTTGTGTGAAGGCCGATTCAAATACGTGCTTGGCTTGTTGCTCTTTATATATAATTATCCCTAATTGCTTATGTATAGTTGACTAAAATAAGGTTACTTCTCATATATATATATATATATATATATATATATATATATATATATATATATATATATATATATATATATATATATATATATATATATATATATATATATATATATATATATATATATCATTTTGATTAATCAATTAATTAATGTTAATTCTATTATTATCTCTTTGAATACTATAATTTGAATTTAAAGTTAATAAAATTATTGATTATTTAACTTTTAGAAAAGGAGATTGGTACAAATTTTAGAATTTAAGATCAACATCAAGCTTTTCCTTCAAATTTTCTTTTTCTTTAGTTTTTTTTTTAATTTTCTTTTAACTTTCAAAGAGGATTATTATATTTTGTAAAATTCTTCATTAATGATTTTGAATACCAATTCTTTCCTAAGTCAAATTCTCAATTATCTCTTAACTTAAATCAAAATATTGCAATTCATGGGGCTCTAACTATGAATTAAATTATTTGAATTGATTAGTTTTTAAATTCTATATATTTGATGAGTTAATTGTATTTATAGCCAATTTAAGTCTAAATGTTTGGAAATCTTTATATAAAAGAGTTATTAATTATAGTTAGAGGTCAATTATTAGGGAGTCACTGCCATTTTCAAAATTTTATGAAGTTTCTTGGCACCTTTATTTATTATCTATAATTAAATCTTACTTAGCCTTATTAAATTTATCTTTATATGATAAAAATATAAGATTTAGACATCTAATCTTACATTAAGAAATAATTACTACAAAAAGTTTCTCCCTAAAAAGACTAAAAAAACTAAGAGAAAATGACTTAAAAAAGACCCTCCATCAAAATTCCATCACATTTAACTCTTCCCACTGCTCAGAACATCTCAAAGTTATAGAAACCATTAAAATGCCTGTCTGGGCATCAAGGTGCCTAAATTGAGTGCCAGATGCCGGGATGCCTGAACTGGGCGTCAGAGCACCTGACCTAGGCACACAGTTTCTTGCTTCAAGCACTTAGGTGGCTGGTTGAAGAGCTAGGTTTCTACTCACTTTGTTCTCATGAAAAATGGGTTGGTCCTACTCTTAGAGTGCATATTTTTAAGGTTGGTCACTTAGGCACTGGTCTTGACAAGGCACTTCTAGGTTTAGGCGAGAAGGTGCTTGGACTTGTTCGGGGGCGGGGAGGGGAGGGGGTGCTTGGCAAAGACTTAACATGCATTTGCCTCCTTTTTCTCACCTTTACTAACACTCAACATGTAACCTGCATATATGAATAAATATACTCTAAAATATCATAAAAAAGATACAAATAATAGAGAAAATAAAAAGAAGGTTACATGTTTCGACACATCAGATGTCCACAATCTCTCTGCAGAAGGGAAACTAGAGGCATATTGGTCCTTATAACAATAAATCTTAGAAAATAAACACTATTAAGGGCTTCTTCCTCCCTAGTCAATAACAAAATCAAGGTGCTTTCAAAATTGTAGGTTGATTGTTCTTTGATCACAACTGCCTTGCCCATTAGTGACCCCTTTAAAACCTTAGCTTACATAAACACCTTGCTACTCTTTACAAACTCAAGAACAAATTGATAAAAGAATCTAGTCTCTCACCTTAGAAACATCAATTCTATGACCATCAAAACTTATCTTTCTATCTATTTGCACCCCCCTTGGATGTTTGCAATGACTCTATCCAAAGTGAAGTGTGGTAGTCACTAGATGGTGAAATCATAACCCTCTCAGATCATTATGTTTCACAACAGATTTCAACCTTACAAATGCCTCGTTTGCGAAGTAAATTAAGAACCAGTGAAAATACCATCGCAATTTTTAAAATAAAAAAAAATCTTTAAACCATTCTCATCCCACATGATTAATTTCTATATGCAAGGAGAAATAAAAAAAAATTACTTAGAATTCATGAAGATAAAACAAAAACACATGATTGTATTGAAAGTGAAGTCTTAACAATAGAAACTCAAACACAAATACAAGATACATTTCTTATGTATTCTCTCCAATAAATTCTTGAAGTCTCATTCAAACAATCTCTAAACTTGTCTTACACAAAACAAGGACACACTCCCTTACACACTAACTTTGTCAACATGACTCCATTTGTTGTTAAACCTTGCTAGTCATTCACCCATAGGCTAGTTAACCTTTCAAAGATGAGTTTATATTTTGTTGAAGTTTATTTTATTTTTTGTAATCATTTAAATAAAAAATTATGTAATTACAATGAAAATTTATGTAACTATCAAAAATATTTTCTCTATTCTCCAAAGTTTTATAGAAGGCCATCGAGATTAAGAAGATCAATCAAAGAAAATTTCATGTCATTTTGGTTTATGTTTAATTTTTAGGAATTTTAAATCATTTTTAAAATAAAAAATAATTAAAAATAATTTTTTTAATCTTATGTATGATGTTTATTTTTCTTAAACGCCTCTGGTTTCTCTAAAACTACCAAGTTTTACTTCTTATTTTTAAAATTTTAATTTATTTTTTATAATTATTTTATTAAAATAATGTCACATGTCATGGAAAATTAGGACTTTTGAAGTTAGAGAAGCTCTTTGACATTGGAAAAATCAGAGGACATCCCAAATTATAGGATAAATAAACCCTCCAAATTTCATTTCAATATCTTTTATAATTAATTTTAAATAATTAAAATACCATATGAAGTTTTTAATTAATTCAAAATTAAACATATAATAAATGAATTTAATTTTATTTTTATTAATTTATACTTTGTTCATTGCGCTCAGAGGTATTTTTATTTTATTTATGTGGTTTTCTTTTCTAAGATATGAATTTTTGAAGCTATCATGCATTTTCTAGATTAATTTAATTCAAAAATACTCTAATTTCATGCTCAATTATGCTCTAGAGAGGAAGACATACTTCATTTAAAAATGAGGTCAAAATTACTAAAAATGAAGAAGAGAAGAAAAGTGAATGAAGAAATGAGTAGGGAAATGAGGAAGAAAAAAGGCTTCTTTGCTCTCAAGCTTCTCCCTCCAACTCTAGATCAACGCCCCAACTGAAAATGAGTTCTCCTTGTCCAAATTTGAATTGGTCCTTTACTACACCTAGAGACCATTAAAATGGAGGAAACTTTCTCTCTAAATTCATAAAATATGATGAAAATTTCACATGTCATTCACCCATAGGCTCCTTGGAGGTGGAGGCCACTTGTAACACTTACATTTGACCTCCCAAACTTATGATGGACAATTGGAAGAAGCTAAAAAAGAGGGAGGAAAAAGTCAAAAATCTCGGCCACATAAGCTGCAGCCTAGCGCCGAGGCACCAACTTTGGGCGGCTGGGCACCGGATTTGACACCTAGGAGCTAGAGGACTAGCGCCTACTTTCCAGGCTCTCTATTTTGAACCTCATTTGGGTTGTTCGAGGAGTTTAGGTGCTTAGACTGGTGTCTAGGCACTTGAACGGTGCCTAGGCACCCAAAGTCGGTGCCTTGGCGTTGGTCTAGCCCCGAAAACCCCAATTTTCTCCATTAGCATCCAAAGAAGTATTTTGGCAATTTATAAGCTATATGGGATCAAATGTGACTCAAATAGAGTC
The DNA here is from genome assembly GCA_003013225.1 of Phalaenopsis aphrodite. Taxonomy (NCBI): domain Eukaryota; kingdom Viridiplantae; phylum Streptophyta; class Magnoliopsida; order Asparagales; family Orchidaceae; genus Phalaenopsis; species Phalaenopsis aphrodite. The sequence goes on from NEWO01000062.1 coordinate 1,703,482, forward strand.
CCATAACTGAATAAATAAATATTTTTACCTATATTTCGTCGAGGAAACCATCGCTAACAGTCTCCCTGAACCACGACGCGGTTAGGGTATTGCAAAACCTAATAATTTTTTTTATCCCGAATGACCGTAGGAAGGTCATATTCGATCTGTAAGCCACAAAAAGTTGCATATTGCTAGTATATGACCGCGTAACTCAAAAATGAACATTTTAGGGGTTTCAAATTGGGGATTTTAGTGGTGACAGGCGGCCCAGACCCCCACGGGATAAAAACAAACCTGAACTTTCCCAAAATGTGCGTGAGTGGCCTTAGCAACTACCCTTGGCCTCATAAGACTTTAAATGGATGGAGATGGGTCTCTTAACATCAAAATGGGCATAACACACGTACAATGCCCAGGCTAACACCATCTCATGGGTACCAATTCTGATTCTGTGCCCTTAGCACATACGAGGAGGTCCTAATGGATATCTTGAGCCTCCAGATGGTATGAATGGACAACAAGTCATCCCGAGTCATTCAAGTGGTTATCCAAAACGCGTGCTATAAAAAGTTGATACCAACATTCTACCTATTACACTCACAATAGTTTTCAAATTATGCATATTGTAGGCTAGGTCATATGTAAGACCAACTCTTTTCAAAATCCATACTAGTTGACTCTCTTTAAATCTCTTGGATCTTTATGATGAGGTCAGTGTGGTGATCCTGTCAAAGTCATACTTACCTGAAGACTTACCCTGAGCATTTAGATGCTGGTTAGGACACCTTCTCATTAAATGGTGTGCTAGGCTAACACTACGGTGCTAGGTAGTATTTTTGATGCCTCTGACTATTGCTCTCTGTTGGAATGATTGTTCTAGCTATGCGTCACTTTTTGTACTTTTTGATGTGCTTGTGTGCTTGATAGGCATGGTAGTATATTTAAGCATTCTTCTACAGAGAATCGTGTTTATATATATGCACACACACATGTACCATTAAAGGTGGAGCATGTGATGATTTTTATTGAGCTTTTGCTTACAGGTGTGATTTAGTTCCCCGATAAAAAAGACATGATTCATCAGACATTGCATGTTTGTTGGCTTTCCCATTAACGTTGTTTTCATGCAAGTTGAGTCTTTTTCTCTTTTTCATCTACACTCTTAGAGTCCTAGGAGAGTCTTGTATTAGCAATAAGGTACATGCATGGGTTCCAAGGTACCAGGTGAACGATACCACGTAACGGGGTAGCAGACTCGTGTCTCGTACCTCAATTCTAAATTTCATCTATGTATAGAATTAAGACTAAGCGTGTACTTATGCGACACCTGACTGCTTTTTTCTTTCTCTGGGATATGTCTCTAACCCAGCGGCACCAACCTTTTATTATTTCATATTTGACTAATTTTCTTGCTTTTTTGCATGTTTTCAAGCTTAGATTGTTTTCCTTATTTCTTTATGCTTTATCTGGGTTGTTGCAAAAAATACAATTTAGGCTCTATAAGAACGTAAAATTGTAAATTTTGTATAAAAAATCCTAATCATAAAATATTTAGGTAATAAAAAATTTAAGATTAAAACTTTCAAGATTTTTCAAAGCTTGCTTTTACTCTCCAGCATGGCCTTCGACCAGATTTTAAAATGGGTTGCATAGCATAACCTTCACCTAAGTCATAATTAATAGAACCTCTACGCTTAGGGATAACTGCATCATTTGCATGTTCCAAGGAGAAGTACCCGTGCTTCTCCAACCTGACTGACCCAACATAGATTTATACTTAGGTAATTGTCTAGTGCAGATAGGTTGTTAGTGGACTCCCCGAACTAGATAGAGTGCAAGTTGTTCTGTTGCAGTGTTTTCAACTTTTTACTTGAACCACATTTTCTCGTCTTTCTAGTGGCATCCTTGCCACTTTGGTGGGTATAAGTCTCACAACTTGGAGCTCCACCTGATTGTCATATGTTAGAGTTTCGTTTCTTTAAACGTAGTGCTACCGAGGTTCCCATAGACGATATAATTCACAGATTACTAACCAGGGATCTTTGAGCATGTTGGGTCGACTACCTTCACGACTAGGTAGACTTATGATTCTAGTAGCATGTGATGATGGGTCCATGGTGCCTCAACCCATATCCCTTACCTATTAGAGATTACTCCTCCCTTCCTTTGACTACCAACTTTAAGCTCTGCCGCTCCTCTTGCTGTTGTTGATATCATATTGACGACTGGATTATTAATGACTCGCCGTCCAACAATCTGTTCTTTTCCCTTATTTTCAGGATATGCTTTGACTTATTGAGATTCCCCGTCAGGTTAGTTTGATTGTTTCACAGGCTCCATATGTCGATGAACACATTACCCACGCAGGACCATAAGAGATTCACTCTCTGCCCCGTAGCTTATCGGGATTCCTGAAAGCATTGGAGCATTCCCTTTTTAAATAACTGCCCTTTGATAGCCTTCTGTTAGTTGTCACTTTAATATAAGCAAAACTCATTGGAACAAAAGTATTCTTAGGCAACCCTCAAGATGTAATTAACCAAGTGTGATACGTTCCCTTGGGAGCACTTTAGATCGCAAAACAAACAAAAACGTCTGAATCTCTGTTGTGAGTAGTTTAAGTAAGTATTCTTTCATGAATATTAGTTCAAGGTAATTCTGCTTATTCTTGTTGGGAAGGACATACTAGACTTATCATTGCAAGGTTTGTCACATGTAGACTCTCCACGTGTTTTTCTATTATTTTTCATATTTTTCATATATCCATCTTTTTCAATTCCTTTATTCTCCTGATCATTCACATGATTCAGAAGAGAAACTTGTTCAAAAAATGGAAGTATACGACGATGAACAAATTAACGACTCTTTTAAACATAAAAAGAGAAATGAACAAAAACAGTTATACCACCAACATCTTTAATATCACATAAAAAATATCCTCTTTTATCCAATAAAAAGTGACCCTTTTTCATGCATATACAAAATGACACGTTTGTAAAAAATAAAGTTTAGGTGTTAAATATGTTACATATATGGTTGAAAACGAGCGGAGCTTGAGAGAGCTCATTTTTTATTTGTGTTTGACTTGTCCAAAATTAATTCTCTTCGAAATTGACTCATGTTCGAAATTGCCCGTGAACAGTATATTCGTGTTCTACTTGATTTACATATTTTTGTTTGTGTTCAACTGAGAATTGACCAGTTTAAATTAATAAGAAAAGTAGATGTATCGGTTAGATTCAAACTCGCACCATCTCTATGCAATAAAAAATGCAGAACCACATAATTTAAGCTTATATATAAATAAATAAATAAATATATTTATATATAATAATAATAATAATATAGTATTTTATAAATAATATTTACAATTTTCTTATTTCAAGTTAAAATAAATTAAACAAGATAAAAAAAAAGTGTTGATTTGAGTGGTATGGATATAATTCTTCCAATTTTGGATCCACTGTTGAGATGATGACATGCTTCACATCAGACTATAATGGGTCAAATCCATGACTTCAACACGAATCATATCTATGAGAACCAATACCAGACGGTAACAATAGCTCTCAGCGTCTCTCTCTCTCTCTCTATATCAATGGCGACCACTTTCAGCTGGGTGCTTCAGTTGCACTAGGGCGTGCCTAAAGCTGCACGTTTCTACTCGCAGGGATTGGATTTTGCCGTCAACGTTTGCACTCTCCGATGGGCGGAACTCCAGTCCGGCCCTCTCAAACTTGCTCTCGTGCATTCCAATAGGTGCGCGATTTATCGCTATTTAGTAAATTGAAAGAGTTTCTTAGAATTGAAGGCAGAAATACCCTCCCATTATTCTGCATTTTTGTAAATTTCCCTTCTATTGGCGATCCCATGAAGCCGGCGTTTTCTTTCTCCAACAAATTTGTGCTATTTCTTGATGCATTCTGGAATTGGTATGCTTGAAGCTAGATGTAGGGTTAATTTTTTAGTTCTGCTTTAATTTGATAGATATATGTGTTACGGCGGATTGTGCACCTGTAAGGAATTGTTACCCTATATGGGACCCTATATGGGATTAGCAAGTTGGTTGCGGAAGAAATGGTGCCATAGAAATGGAAATGCATTTGAAGGATATTTTTTAGGGTTTTCATTGAGAAATGGCCATAAGAATATGATTGAAAGAGTGACAAGACAGCAGAGTTTATCAGTAGGCCAAATCTAAGTTTGAATCATTGGGATAGATTGTTAGTAGCATCTATCAATGATAATATTATAGATGGCATATATGAATGATGTGGACATTTTATCATAGAACATGTGATGCATTGATGCATGGGGATAGAGTGAATGTAGAAAACATGTTAATAAGACATAGTAGGCCAAATGTTGAATGCCTAAAGGTACCAGAAAAAAGTTTCCAAAATTTGTATTAACCTTATATGCAATCCATTATGCAATTAAATGAGCAAAGGATTTAAATAATTAGCTTTAAGTGGATGAGATGATGATGATGAGTTGACATGGAGGAGGACTTGAGGATGGTGATGATGAAGCTTGGCTATAAATGTGCATTAATGGAACAATTTTTGAGCAAACAACACACAATCTTGTTATAAAACATAGTTAAAAGGGGGACTTTGCCATAATTTGTGCTTTACGGTTTGTGCAGAGTTAATTTCATAATCTTAAACTTAGGCTAAACATAATGACGAAAGTAAAAAACATTATTATGTAGGATGGATAAGGTCCGATGTTTCTTTTGCAATTTTGGATAGCATGCAACATGAAAGCTAAAAAAGAGCATAGTTCAAAGCTTACTTTTTCAATAGCAAAAGCTTCTCACTTTTAATGCAAGGAGAGAAAATGTGCTTTATTCTTCTCAAAAGATAATCTAATAATCATTAAAACATTGTGTTTAACAAGTATTGATTAACATAACATTTCAACAGTAAATTAAGTTGACTTGTCAAAAAACTAAACTTTGCATCTTAGTTGACAAAATTTTAATTACCATGCAAAAGCTTTGGGTAAATAATTGAAGAACAAAATGAATGATATAAATTATCTTAAAGGTAATTAGGATCATGCCTTATGCTATTATATAAGCCTCCCCCCTAGAAGTACACATCTGAACCTGTAAAGTACCCCAAGAACTCACATCCAACAAAAGCACATAAGAAGTGAGGAAAATTGGATAAGTAATTCAATATTTACTATTCATTAGTTTTTCCCAGACATACAGATCCTATTTATAACTTACAAAGACCCAAAATATGAAACTATGCTAAATCTGTAAAGGCCTTCTTTAATATATTTCAATACATCTACTATGAATTCCAATAATATGAATATTTTTCCGTAAAGTTCACTTATTGAATTGCATAAGAATTTTGACAAAATAGGTTTTTTTTTCCTCTCAAAACAGTGAACAAGAGAAGAATTAGTTACGAGATTCTAATGAAAATAGCAGGAGGCAGTAGGCGACATGAGAATCCTATAAGCGTGAAAAGAGGCTGCAAAATAAATATGGCAATGAGTCTGAATTCAGTAAAGTTAACAACACGCAATAGGGATGCAACATAGTTATTTAAAAGACAGGAGTAAGGAATGAGAGAAAGTAGCGGTGAGACAATGCAACAATTATTTATGTTGAATCTGGATCTGTCCAGAAGACAAGCCTAAGGAATAGAGCTTTAGACAAATAAGAGAGAGAGAGAGAGAGCAATAGCACTGTAATTGATAGCCAAAAAATTCTTCCCCCACTCCTCCCTCTTTTGTTATTGAGGCAGCCTGTTATTTATAGGGCTCGGTTGATAGATTTTTACATACTGTACCTTAGGATACATAGATATGGCAGGGACACTGTTCATACATAAATAAGAACTATGAATCCTATGAGTGCAGCTAGGCGGTTACTGAGCCGGGATGACAAGCGATTCCTTTGTTCAGTTGAGCATGATTTTGGTGAATATTCTTGGAACACCTTATGTCTTTAGTTCCCCATTCATTTTTACTCTTCAAAGGCCTGTCGCTTTCCCCTATGCAGGAGTGGTTTGGCCTGCTTTGACGGCTTTTGGCTGTCCTCGATAGGCTGCGGTGGATCATGCTTCCCCCTTTCCCCTTCCACTAGGTGTCCTTGAGGTCCACGCCGACTCAATTTTAATGTAGAATTTCTTATGGTCATTTCCTCTGTATCTTCTAAGATTATATTTATAAATTCTGCTCTATGTTCTGGGATCAAATACTTTTCTGCATCACCCTACATTCCTTGCCGAAAGATTTTTCATTCCATGTAAATAAAAAAGAAGTCTATTGATGTTTTGATACCTCTACTTTTATAAGTAATTAAGGGGCAGTGTGGGGCTAATTTTTTTTTCTATTATTTGGTTTGTGTGTTTGGTTTTTGTTTTGATTTGACTCAAAACGCCTAAAAGTTATTTTAAGAGTTTTAGAAAGCATGTTAATTTATTTTAAGAAACAAAAAGTAAAAAGCATGTAAAAAATACACTAAACAATCATATTCTTAAAAAAAAAGAAACAAACAAACAAAATTGATTCTAAATAATCCCCAACTGTTCTTGTAATTTCAGAGAGTATGTATTCTCTGTTGCCGTATCATAAAGTACTGCATTATGAGATTCTCTCATATAATCTTCTGTTTCTTATCACCTATGTTATTTACTCCTATGAAATGAAACCGATACGTTTTATTCAGACTGTATGCACTATTTAAGTACGCAACCAATTTTGTTTTATGTTATCATTTGATGTTTCTATTATCAAACGTCTAAAGTGGTTCAGAATTTTCTTTCCCGTTCAGCAACATCGCCATACAGAAGGTTATGTGATGTGAAAAATTTTGGTATAAATGCAAATAATAAACTTATGAAGTTAGATTTGTAAATACATAGCAATTGGATGGTATGCACGTAAATGCCGCTACTAAAAAATAAATTTCCTGGAATAGCATTTTCTTCATATCCGATGCACTTTGTTATTGTACAGGTCGCAGCCGTGCGTTGCATTGATGGGCCCATGTTGGGGCTTTATGATGGTGGAAGCCATGGCTCTGTATTGAAATCTTATTCTGGATTACACATGAATCCAAAGTTTTCAGTCGCCGAGGGAAGGTTAAATCTGGAACTTCTGAACTTCAAGAGATCGGGAGCACATAACTAATTTCTCCTTTCTTTGGATTTCCTTCAAATATTGAGAGAGTTTGTTCATCTAGATCTATCAGCACTGTGCATAGAGTGTAGAGGGTGGGACCTGCCAATTTCATGGATGTTTGTTATGTATAGAATATATATATATATATATATATATATATATATATATATATATATATATATATATATATATATATATATATA
>NEWO01000062.1:1714142-1726200 GCA_003013225.1 Phalaenopsis aphrodite
CCCCGCACCCCAACCCACGTAACTTCCCAATTTGGACAGATTCTTCCGCTCCGCTTCGATCCAATGTCTGTCCCGATATGGTATATGAGCCATACCATAACAAATCTCCACCTTGGCGAATATCCAGCCCCTTAGGAGAAAAATACCTGGGAGTTACACCTGCACTACTGTGGGTTGGGCCACAATGCTTCTCTAGCAATTGTAAACATTCAACAAGTCCAAGCAATGCAAGAACTCGTTGATAGTAACTGGCTTGGTCAACATATCAGCTGCATTCTCATCAGTATGAACCTTCTGCAACAGTATCTCCCCAGAAGCAATCAACTCTCTGATCTTGTGATACCTGACATCAATGTGCTTGGTTCTCGCATGGTACACCTGGTTCTTAGCTAGATAAATAGCACTTTGACTGTCACAATGCAACTGAACTCCACCTTGCTCAACACTCAGTTCCTTTACTAGCCCAGCAAGCCATAAGGCTTCTTTAGCAGCTTCAGCTACTGCCATGTACTCAGCTTCAGTTGTAGATAATGTCACAATAGACTGAATTGTCGATTTCCAACATATAGGTCCTCCACCAAGAGTAAACACATACACAGTTGTAGACCTTCTGCCATCCAAATTACCTGCGTAGTCTGAATCAACGTATCCCACAACTGAATGATCATTCTGCTGACTGCCAAAAATAATTCCATGTCCTACAGTACCCTTCAGATACCTGAAAATCCACTTGACTGCTTCCCAATATCGCGTTCCAGGTTTGGCCATGTATTTGCAAACTTGACTAACAGCATGAGCCAAATCAGGACGAGTACATACCATAGCATACATCAAACAGCCAACTGCACTGGCATATGGAACATTTGTCATGTCTTCCATTTCTGTATCTGTCTTAGGACACTGTTCTGAAGAAAGCTTAAAATGATTTGCCAAAGGAGTGCTCACAGGCTTTGCATTGCTCATCTCAAACCTTTCTAGCACTTTCTCAACATAGCCTCGTTGAGATAGACATAATCGTCTTGAGCCTCTATCTTGATGAATTTCCATTCCAAGAATCTTATTTGTAGGACCCAAGTCTTTCATGTCAAATTCCTAGCTCAATAAAGCTTTCAAACCACGAACATCATTCATATTCTTTGCAACAATCAGTATATCATCAACATACAGTAACAAAAAAATAATAGAACCATCATCAAGTCTTTTCACATAAACACAACAATCATACTCACATCGCCTATAGCCAATCTACATCATGTAGGAGTCAAACCGCTTGTACCATTGTCTTGGAGACTGTTTCAACCCATACAACGATTTCTTTAACCTGCAAACCAGATGCTCCTGCCCAGGTTGAGTGAACCCTTCTGGCTGCTCCATGTAAATCTGCTCCTCCAAATCACCATGCAAGAAAGCAGTTTTAACATCCATCTGCTCCAAATGCAAATCCCAAATAGCTACTAATGCAAGCACTGCCCTGATTGAAGTATGTCTGACCACAGGAGAAAAGATTTCATCATAATCTATCCCCTTCTGCTGTGAAAATCCCTTTGCAACCAGTCGAGCCTTGAACTTTTCCCCTTCTTTTTCTGATACTGCTGGTTTCCTTTTGTAGATCCATTTGCACCCAATAACCTTCTTTCCCTATGGAAGCTGAACTAGCTCCCAAGTGTGATTTTTCTGCAAATACTCCATCTCCTCAACCATTGCACCCATCCATTTTTCTTTCTCCTGGCTAGTGATAGCTCCTTGAAAAGTGGCTGGATCATCGCTGCTGATGAGAAGTGCATAAGAGACCAAGTCTTCATAACCCAATTTGCTATGTGGCCTTACATTGGTGCGTCTCTGTCTATCTCTGGCTAGATTGTAATTCTGCAGATCATCTGGAATAGAATCACCAGGTGTTGGATTTAAACTTTCACCTCTCTCAGAAGCTAGTGACTGTTGTTCTAAATCCATCTGCACTGCATCTGAACTGGAACTCTTCTCTGACACCTTGTCTTTATTCTGCTGTAACATAAACTGCTCATCAAAAACTGCATCTCTGCTGATCACCATCTTCTTTGCAATCGGATCCCAAAACTTGTATCCTTTCACACCTTTCTTGTAGCCCAGAAAGATGCACTTCTTGGATTTTGCATCAAGTTTGGATCTTTCATCTCCAGGTACATGCACATAAGTAAGACATCCAAAAATCCGTAAATGATCAAATTTAACTGGATTACTTGTCCATACCTCTTCTGCGACCTTGCCACCCAATGATGCTCGAGGTGATCTATTGATGAGATAGCATGCCATATTTACAGCCTCTGCCCAGAAACTCTTAAGAAATCCTGCATTCAGTCTCAAGCATCTTGCCCTTTCAGTTAAGGACCTGTTCATCTTTTCTGCCACACCATTCTATTGTGGTGTCTTCCGTACTGAAAAATGCCTTTGAATCCCATGCTCCTCACAGAACTTCTGAAACTGAGAATCTGTGTACTCTGTGTCATTATCAGATCTCAAATACTTGATATTTCTGTCAGTTTGATTCTCCACCTCAGCTTTTCACAGCTTGAATTTAGAGAAGACTTCAAATTTCTGCTTCAAGAAATACACTCAAACTTTTTTAGAGAAATCATCAATAAAGGTAACAAAATACTGAGATCCTCCCAATGACAACTCCCTAGTAGGGCCCCATACATCAGAGTGCACATAATCAAAGATTCCTTCAGTTTTGTACTTTCCAGTCATAAAATTGACTCTAGTATGTTTTCCAAGAATACAGAATTTACAAAAATCGAGCTTGCAACTTTTAACTCCATGCAACAGATTTCTTCTATGCAATTCTGCCATCTCACGCTCACTGAGATGACCCAGACACATATGTCATAGCTTTGTACTGTCATTATCTAACTCCACAGAATGAATTCCACCTACAACTGTACTCTCTAACAGTCTGTAGATATTACTTGCAGTCAACTTTCCTTTCATCACCGTCAGTGCACCCTTAACAATTCTGATGGTTTCTCTATCCTCATCAGCCTTAGGAATAAAACCATTTCTGTGTGCCCAATGAAATCAAATTCTTCTTCAGATCTGGAATATGTCTGACATCACATAACGTTCTAACTGTGTCATCATACATCTGAATTCTGACTTCTCCAATACCAACTATATTGCAGCATCTATCATCACCCAAATAGACTGAGCCAGAATTAGTTGACCTGTATGAATTAAACCACTCTCTGTTAGGTGTTATGTGATAAGAACACCCTGAATCCAAAATTCATGCATCCGTGAACTGAGTTGATGAAACTGAGAGCATATCCCCATCACTGCAATCTGAATTATCATTCTGCACCACATTTACAGACTTCGATGAAGTGTCACCTTTCTCTCCAGTCTGCTTCTTCAGCTTTGGACAATCTCGCTTCATATGACCTGACTCCTTACACTTGTAGCAATGAATTTCTTTTTGTCTCTAGATTTTGATCTGGAATTTCACCTTTCAGATCCCTCCTTCTCTTTCTTCCTTCCACGATCATGCTTACTTTTCACATATAAACTGTTACCGTGAGATCTTTCCTCTGCATTATGCTTCCGCTGGTTGTGAGCCAACAACATTGCAGTAATCTCATCAACTTTGATTGTCTCTTTCCCATATGTCAGAGTAGTCACCAGGTGTTCAAAGGAAGAGGGCAATGAACACAACAAAATCATCGCTCGATCTTCATCCTCAATACTCACATCAAGCCGTGACAGGTCCGTGATTATTTGATTGAAGCCATTAACATGCTGAGCCAGATCAGAACATTCCTGCATCTTCAGCCCATACAACTTTTGCTTCAGATACAACTTATTCGTCAGAGATTTAGCCATAAACCGAGTTTTCAATTTCTTCCAAACTTCTCATGGAAATTTCAGATTCATCACGTGATACATAACATCATCTGCTAGGTATAGTCGTATCGTCGATGCCGCTCGCTGTTGCAATTCTTCCCAATCTTCATCCTCCATGACATCTGGTTTCGTTGCCCGCAAAGCTTTTGAGATTCCCTGTTGCGCCAACAGATCTTTCACCCTTATTTGCCACAATCCGAAGTTATAAGTTCCATCGAACTTCACCACCTCGAATTTTGCACTATAAAAACCATCTGAAAATTGATCATGCAACAAAACTTTTTTTTACAAAAATTTCCTTTGCAAAAAAAAATCTTTAGAACCCCTTGTTTTTTGAAAGGAAAAGAAAAAAAAATGAAATAACCCCTTAATTAAATTAAAATATTAATTTTAATTAACAAATTTAAAAAAACTTTCCTTCAGTCTTTCTCCAAATACGCCTCCAGCAAGAGAATATTCTTCGGATTCTTTTCCAACAGTAAACTCTGCTATTTTGGAGGAAATATTCTCCTCCAATGGAAAGTCCCGAATTCTTTCCTGTTTCCGTAATTCTTGTTGTCCAGGAAAGGAAAATGGCTACAACAAACAATTCCTTCCTGATATTTCTTCTCCGAAGCGTCCTTTATTTTTGCTCTCCAGGAAAGAGAGCATGCCTCCGCGATCCGCACGTCCGAAAGGAAACAATCCAATATTTCCTTTAAAATTCTTCCACGCTGCCTTCCTTGCTTGCCGCGAACGCTATCTTTTTTCTGCCTGCCGCGATTCACAACGGCCTGTTGCAGAAGCCTCCGCTTTCGCTTCTTCTGCCTTCGCAAGCCTCCGCTGAAAACTCTTCCTCTCTGGTCGCCTGCCCGGGACCCTCGCCGAAGTTGCCTATCGCAGCTTCCAAAATCCGCGATCTCGTAGATTCCTCCTTCGCGGGAACTCCTCCTTCGAATCTGCGTAGCGGGCCGAAATTTGTACTGCCTCTTGAATACCTCAATTCCGAACCGAAGCCGCACAGATCCCGAAACTTCTCCTTCCAAAATCTCCAAATCGTTCTTCTTACTTCATGCGCCGCCACAGTTTTCTTCCCTGCCGTCGAACCAGACTATGATACCACTTGTTGAGAAAATTATGGCGAAGAAAAATAGTAATCGACACAAATCCAGAGTAACACAGAGATTTAACAAGGTTCGGCAAAGATGCCTAAGTCCACGGGAGCAGAGCGGCGAGTTCCTTTCAATATTCAGAAAAGAGGTTACAGAAATCAGGGATACCTCCTGGGGTTACTAACATGCCTATTTATAACTCCAGGAGTAAACCTAAGCACAATATGTAATTACAACATTACTCCTGTACCAAACCGCGGGGCTTTGCTCTCGCACCCCAACCCACGTAACTTTTCAAATTGGACAGATTCTTCAGCTCCGCTTCGATCCAACGTCTGTCTCGATATGATATATGAGTCATACCATAACAACTTCAACTTGCTTTTAATCTTGTTTAAGCAAAATTATATGTACTTTTAATTTTATATCTTATTTTTTCTAACAATTATCTAATTCAGAATTTTATTTCGAAGAAGATTATCGGTAAAAAATGAGAAGCACGGGGCTGTATATTGTGAATAAGGAGGCACTCTAATAATAATTATAATAATAAGAATAATAATAATGCAAATAGGCACTTAGATAAGCACCTATTCGAGTCGTATTACACCATTGTAACCATCGAATGATCGGTATGGGGTGAGAGTAGCAGAAGAGATCGAGAGGTACCGTGGCCTAGTTGAAAAAGGAGAAAGTCTTAGGAAGAAGCGTGCGACCACTGTGTAGTGTCGGGTGGTGTGAAGGAGAAGAGAAATTTGTAATATTGTGTTGAGATCAAAGGCAGAGGAAGGAGAGGGAGGCGGCGGTGTTGAAGGCTTACTTGAACCGAACCACGATCGAAGAAGGAGAAGGTCAAAGGAGGAAGATTGAAATCTTAGTGCCCTAGTCGAACGACCTCGCCTTTGTTCTCGTGCGCTGCTACTGTGCGAAAGAGGAAGAATAAGCATGCGTCGTGCGTGGAGAAGTGATGCTGTGCTTGTGTGCGATGGAAGAAGTCGACAGAGTAGATGAAGGCGATGGATAAGAAGAAGCCGAGGTAGGAGGTAAAGTGCATGGCTTTGTCGAGAGGAGAAGAGGCGCGAGCTGCGGGAAGGAGTGGAGGAAAGAGAGCCAAAGCTTTTCATGCATAGGCTAGGGCAGCCGACCGAATACTTGTAAGGTTAAAATGTGAGTTATTTTAAGTTAAATAAATTTATAATATGAGGAATAACTCACATTTTAACCTAGGTCGGCAACCGACCGAAAAGGCGAGGCCGAAAAGCATTTAAAATATCTTATAAGCTATTAAAATAAATGTGAGTTATTTTAAGTATTCGGTCGGCAACCGACCGAAAAGCTTTTCATGCATAAGCTAGGGCAACCGACCGAATACTTATACAGCTTGGTTATCACACCACAACTATGCTGATAAATTTATTTTATTTAAACGTTCGCCTTCAGGTGCAATTTGAGGGTACCTTAGGATATAACTTTAAGGGTGTCTTCAGATACATTTTTAAGGTGCCTTCAGACACATTTTTGATGGTATATTTGGGCATGACTGTAATTTTGTTATGAGTTTTAAAAAAAATGAGAAATGGTAAATATTTAAAATGGAACGTGAAATAATAAATTTAAAGTTTTAATGCATTTTCTTTTGATCATTCATGTATAACATAACATAACATAAGAATTTAATGCATATTAGAATATAATTACTCACTAAGTTTTACTTACAATTAAATTTAATATGTTCTTTCAGGAGAAGAAATGTTTAGGTTGATATGTCTACTAGGAAATATCTGTTTATAGAAGAGCTATAGTTGATAGGTACTAGTATGATGTGTTTGTAATTTTTTTTTATACCATTTCATTTGGATAGACATATATGATCGTATGACTTGAGATTTGACTTGTAGATTTTTTGTTACTGTTGGATGATTTAAATTTACTTGTCGTATTTGTGGAATATTACAGACTCTTTTATATTTGTTGGAAGTTTTAAAAATGTGGATAGTAGTTAAATGTTAATACCGTTCGACCGCAGTATCCGCTTTAGTTAATTCTAAATATTGGGCAGGATCGTGAGAAGTGTCTCTACAAGTAGCATGTTTCAACAACTTATCTTCTTTTGAGATTCATTGTTGATTGGGACATCCATTAGTATCAATGCTGAAAAAGTTGTACCCTCAATTTTAACAATTATTCTTTTTAGATTGTGAGTTGTGTCAATTCACTAGACACTATTGTTTTTATTTTGTTCCTAGAGTTAACAAAAGAGTATGTCATAGCTTTTGAGTTGGTTCATTCTGATGTTTGGGAACCTTATTTTAATTTATCTAATTGATTTTGATATTTTATCACTTTTGTGGATATTTTTTCTGGTATGACTTAGCTCTAATTTATCAAATCTCGTACTAAGTTATTGTCATATTTTTATATGTTTTGTGTCAAAATTAAAACTCAACTCAATGTTTCAATTAAGATTCTTAGAAGTGATAATGCTAAAAAATATTTTCGGCACTCTTTCAGATTTACATGACACAAAATGAGATGCTTCACCATTTATCATGTGTCGATACTCCATCCCAAAATGGAGTATCTGAAAGAAAAAAAAAGATGTCTTCTTGAGACTGTTAGAGCCCGTTTGTTTCAAATGAATATTTCTGAATAGTTTTGGGTTGATATAGTCTCCATTACATATTTTTTGATCAACCGATTGTCTTCTACTGCTCTACGCAATCAGATGCCCTATGGAGTTTTGCTTCCAACTACTCCCACTTTTCTATTAAACCACACATATTTGGGGGTAGTTATTTTGTTTGTAATATTCATCCACAAATTTCTAAACTGGACCTCAAGTCATTAATGTTTGTCCTTCAAGGACATTCTCGTATGTAAAAAGGGTATCAATGTTTTTCTCCTCCTTGAATAGGTGCATGATTTATGCTGATATCACATTTCATGAAAAAACCTCATTCTTTGGTGACTTGTCTATGCCTAAATTCTCACATGTTTCTGATGAGTTGTTAATGTATCGCATCATAAGTTTAGATCATGCTCCAGCTTTACTACCAGTGCCTCAGCCTGGACCACCTATCACAAATATTTATAAAATAAGTTCTCATTCCCCTGGTCTTAGTCCGACACTGGTATCATTTTCCTCAGTGGATCATCATTCCAGCGAACTTGATTTACTAATTGCTCTTCGAAGAGAGAAACATCAATGTGCTTATCCCATTTCCTTTTGTGTCAACTATATTCAGTTATTTTCAATTTCTTGCTTGTTTGTTGCTTCTCTTGACTCTATTGAGGTTCCAAGATCTGCTCAGCAAACTCTATCTTATTCTGGATGGCAGGCAATGATGCTTGATGAGATGAATGCCTTATCCAAAAATGGAACTTGAGAATGGTTTGAACTATCTTTTGGGAAGAAGGCCATTGGCTGCATGTGTCTTTACAATTAAGTTTCATTTTGATGAATTTGTAGCGCATTTCAAAGCTCGGTTGGATCTAAGGGCTATGCTTAAACTTATGGGATCAACTACTTGTACACATTCTCTTTGATAGCTAAGTTGATTTCAGTTTGTTTACTTCTCTCCATGGCCGCAATGAATAATTAGCCTCTACACCAACTAGTTGTGAAGAACAATTTTCTATATAGTGATTTTTTAGAGGAGGTACACATGAAGCAACTTTCTAGATTTGTTGCTCCGGGGGAGTCTGAAAAAGTAAGTCGTATTTGAAAATACTTATATGGATTGAAGCAAAGCCCTAAAGCATGGCTCAAAAAATTAAGCTAAGCAGTAAAAGAGGTTGGGATGAAGAAAAGTAGCAATAATCACACTGCATTCTTAAAGCAATCCGATTCTAAAATCATTCTATAGGTAGTTTATATTGATATTATTATTATTGGAAGCGATGTGCAAGAAATCTTATCATTGAAATCATTTCTTCAAAACCAGTTCAACACTAAAAATCTGGGTTCCTTCAAGTACTTTTTGGGTATTGAGGTGTTGAAGAGTAAGAAGGGTATCTTTCTTCTCAGCAGAAATATATGGGAAAATTAGGGGTCAAATCATGTAATACTCCAATGCTTTATAATTAACAACTTACCAAGGATGAAGCTTTTTAATGATTCTGAACGATATAGGAAGTTAGTGGGAAAATTAAACAACCTCACAGTAAATCGTCATGTCATTGCGCATTCAGTTAGCAATATAAATCAATTTACGTCTTCCCCCATAATCCATCATTGGTCAGCTTTAAATCAAATACTACATTAACTTAAGGGAGCTCCTTGACAATGTATTTTATATTAGGATCATGAACATAGAGGTTATGAATGTTTCTCTGATGCAAATTGGGTAAGTTCCAAGTTTGATTGAAGATTCATTACTATATATTTTGTCTTTGTTGGTGGTAATATGGTCCATGGAAGAGTAAGAAACATAATATTATGTTAGGGTCTAGTGCTGAATCTGAATATCGAGCAATGACACAAGCTTCGAGTGAATTGATGTGGGTCTCTCAAATTTTGACCGAAATGGGTTTTGAGATGACAGTTCCAGCATAATTGTGGTGTGATAACCAAGCTGTGTATTCATTTGCCTCAAACCCTGTCTTTCATGAACAAGCTATGCACATTGAGATAAATTGTCATTTTGTTCGTGAAAATATTCAACATAATTTAATTTCTCCAGCTCATGTGAAAACTAGGAAACAACTACGGAATATTTTCACAAAGGTCCTTAATGGATCTACTGTCACTTATATTGGTAATAAGTTGTGCATGATAAATATCTATGTTGCAGCTTGGGGGGGAATGTTATGGAAAGTAATAAATTTGAACACCCTATATATTAGGAAACTTGTTTATTATGAAACTTGATATTAAGCAATCTAATTAGAGGAGATCTAACTAGAAAATCTTTTTTATATTGGAGTTATCCCTAACTTTAGAGTGTTGGGACTGTGTATAAATATGTAATATATATTCACAATTATGAATAAGAGAAAAAAGAAAGCATTCCCGTCGCACATAGGCATTGAGCTGTATGTAAATAAATCTTCATTTTGTTTATGCTATTTGACAGTCTTTTCAGGAGAAAAAGATAGAAGCAATATCTAACTATTCCATTGCTGTTGAAGCCAAATGCACAGCTTGGGAGCTCTCCAGCATAAGTTAAAGCAGTAAATGATAAGCCATTTGACAGCATAACCCTCACCAAATAGCTGCACATCCATTAACAACAGACATCTAAGCTCAAATTTGTTTGTTTTCTTCCGTAAAAAAATGCAGAATTGCACTTACCTATGACCAATTAAAGCTTTGTTCCCATCTTCATTATGTGCAGCAATTGCCATTGAATCATTGACAATAAGAACATCCGAGCAATCATTACTGTTATCTTCATCGCTTGCTGTACGCCGCATTTTCAGAACGAAAGGTAAAATTTCCTTCCTGAAGTTCAGCAACACCAGCTGCTCAGAATCACCAGCTTTCCATCATTTTACTTCCATTTGTTGAATGCAATTCTTATGTATTTACATATCTAACATTTAAGCTTTACTTTTTTCATTCATCCAATCAAATCTCTTATATCACATAAAAAAATATCACTTTTTAACATTTTAAAACTGAAAGACGCCTTTTCATGCATAGGTAAGGTGGCATATACATAAAAATCCAAGTTTAGATGTTAGATATGTATATACAGAGGAATTAAGTGGTATGTATGTAAGTCGTCCTAGGGACATTGTCTTACATAGCTCCCAATTCTTATGTATTCACATATCTAACATCTAAACATTACCTTTTACATTCATCCCCCTCAAATCTATCATATCACATCAAAAACCCCACTTTTGTAACTGTTAAAACATGAAACACACCCTACCCGTTCAATCATAAGCAATGTGGCATATATGTCAAAATTGAAGTTAGATATTAGACATGTAAATACATAGAAATCGAGCAAAATATATGTAAAACTTTCTAAAAATCAAACCAACAAACAACTCACATCTAAAACTGAGACACCACTCCCTTCTGCAGTGCCTTCAAGCTCTTCCCAATATCTTGGAAACTTTTGCTTGTTATTGTTGCAGAGTTCATCAATAAGATGTTTTGCTTGAATTGTTTGAGAAAATGGCAGGAGTTGCTCTTGGAGTATGAGATCAGAAGCAATCCTACTCTTTATCAGATTGGAAAACCTCTTTCCGATGACGAAGCCAATCTCGAAGGCAGTTTCGCATCCCTCGACTTCGAAGAGCTCCAGTTTCTTTACAGGGTTAGCTCTCTCTGTGGCCATGAGAACACCTTATCTTCTTAGATCTCTTATGTTCAATTATATTGTGGGGCATTTACATATATACCACACAATTCTTATGTATTTATGTATGTGACACCTAAAGTTTTATATTTGTATTTATAACAATCATTCTTTAATGTCACATAAAAAGAACCATTTCTACTATTTAGCAGCAAATAAATATTTTCATGTTATAAGTGTAAATATGCAAGTTCAGATGTTAGATATGTAAATACATAAGGATTGTGTGGTATGTATGTAAATTTTCATGATAGTAATAGACAAAAGGAGAAGATATTACCCAATCAACTATAAGTGTTCAAGAGAAATATAGAGATAAAATATAAATTGATGGAAACAGAATGTGTTTAGTGTTTCTATTAGAGTAAAATTTACCTTCATGCCAATCATTTCTTATGTATTTACATATCTAACAACTAAAATTCAATTTTTACATACATGCCACCTTACCTATCTATAAAAAGGTGTATTTAACTTTTCAAAAACAACAAAAATAGTTGTATTTTTTATGTGATTTGAAAGCTTGAGTTGTGTAAATGTAAAAAGTAAAATTTAGGGTTAAGAGATGCAAATTTATGCTCAGCTCGTGTTCGGTTCGTTTATTTTTCGAGCTCAAAAAGTGTGTTCGTGTTCGGCTCATTTGCTTAACGAGCCGAACACAGGCTATTCACAAACAAAAAATACTTTTAATAACCATAATCATATAGCCATAAGACAATAAGTGTTTGAACAAGATTTAAAAATTATTATTTATATTAAAACATCATTTGAATCTAA
>NEWO01000062.1:1729288-1749482 GCA_003013225.1 Phalaenopsis aphrodite
CTGTCTAAGGATGAAAAGAGGTATTAAAGTCTAATCTCACGCCCATAGCTTCTTGCATTTGTGTCCATAACCTGGAGCTAAATCTTCCATCTCGATTTGATACAATGACAGTTATAATTCCAGGAAGTCGAACAACATTTTCTATGTAGATCTTGACTAATATATCTACTGAATAAATTTGCTTGATGGGTAGAAAATGTGTTGACTTAGTTAGTCTATCGACCACAAACCATATAACATCAAGTTTGTGCTTTGATCTCGAAAAGACTACCAAAATGTCCATGGAAATCTCCTCCCATATTCCACTATGGAATGGGAAAGTTGCAACATGCCACTAGGTCTCTAATGTTCGACCTTAACCATCTGACAGGTTAAAAACTTACCTACGAACCCAGCTACAACAGCTTTCATACCTAGCCACCAAAATAGCTTCTTGTGATCTTGATACATCTTAGTACTTTCTGGATGAGTTGAATATGGAGTAGAATGTGCCTCACCGAGTATCTTCTGTCGAAGTCCTTCCTGATTTGGAACACACAGTCGATCTTGAAATCTTAAAGTGTCATCTTGATAGATATCGAACTCGGGCTTTGATCCATTCTTTGTTTGCTCTCTAAGCTATAGTAAGTCTACATCAATCAACTGAGTTACACAAACACAGTCCACAAGTGTAGGCTAAATTGACAGTTGATACATGCTAGGAGTTGGTCTTACCCATAGAAGAAAACATTCTTATGCTTTTTTGGTTATTTGGGTAGCTTATGTGAGCATTTTTTTCATGGATATCTGGTTCAAGGTGCATCGGTCTGACGTACACCCTTGACCTATCACACGAGATTTACCTCCCATAAGCTCTCCAGGTTCTTAAAATTTGTTTACATAGCTCCGTCTTAATCCCTTTTTTTTATCCCTTCTCTACTATGAATCGTTCATACGATTCAAGTAAGAGGTCCATTGGAAATGGGAAATCCTAAAACAATGACTAGCTGGGTTGGAGACTCAGAGTTACAAAAAGAACTGTAACGCCTGACATTTTGAAGAACTACACGTGGCTTGATCCTTGTGGGGAGAGAGATGGAACATATGTAATCATCTTGGTGCAACTGAATTGAAGTTTGGAGCTCATTTGATCACCTATCATTTATTTGGAAGTAAGAGATGAAATATAGATTATCGTTTCAAGGTATTTTATTTTAATTAGAGATAATTTAGTCTTTTGACTTTATTTACTTGAAAGCCCTAGTCCTCCTCTATAACATGGACTTGAGGGCTTATGAGAGTTGCATGGTGAGAAGTGTTGAGTTGTAATCCAAGCCTATTTTCATTCTCCCATCAGGTGCCACTGGAATCTCCTTCCCGTGGACGTAACCCCCAAGCGAGGGGTAGGGTTTTCTTGCCTCACACTTGCAAGAAAGGCCTCTCGCCATCTTTTTCTTACATTTCATATTTTGATGTTGTTTCAGTAGTACATTTTTGTATGAATTCCTTACTTCCAAACAGAAGTTTAACTCTTTCATCTATGCTATTATGAATTTGTGCCTAGTTTAAGCTAGCAAAATCTTTGACACATTCCACTAATTTTAACATTCATTGCATTAACTGCAACTCAATTTTTTTTGGTAAAATATAACCAATAGATATTATTTTCATTGTTATTAACAAATCTTCTCTGAAGCAGATTATATATATTTCAAAGATTTACATACATATATAACCACTTAAATTCTTATGTATTTACTTATTTAATACCTATACTTCAATTTTTACATATATGCCACCATACCTTTGCATGGGAAGGTGTATTTCAGAAAAATCAGAAAAAAATGGTAGAAATACGACGTACAATTTTGGCGGAAAATGCTATAATATAATTTTTTTCTCTATTATTTTAAATTTTCTAATTTTAATGAATCTTTAGTTTCTTATAATTATAACATGCATAAAAAAATATAAATGAAGATATATAATTTAAATTTTTTTATATGCATTTTCATATGTTATATATATATATATATATATACTAGTTATGTAAACATATTATTAATGCACATAAAATCATTACTTGTATTACCTCATTATCACATGTTTTCTTATATATTTTGAAATTCAAGCATCTTCTAATGTCAAATCCCCAACTTATCTTTCATATTCTTATAATCATAATCAAAACTCAAATGATTCCTCAAAACTTTGAAATCAATGTTGCAAGTATAAATTAAAAATGAGAATCTTAACATTATGAAATACTTATTTGAGCAAAAATAAGATACATAAATTGCAAGTTGTTTCAAATACTATCATTTTGGGGCATTTACATACATTCCACCCAAGATTCCTATCTATTTACAAATCTAACTCCTAAATTTGATTCCTTCTTCCCCAAAAGTTATAAAATTGAGGGCAACATTTTCTTAATTACATGTGATCAACAAAAAAATTGCAAAATAAAGTCTAATGAATCAATGGTTAATAAAATATTCATTGGTAAGATTGCAAATAATAAAAAGTGACACTTTTACACAGAGGAATCCAATTCTTATTTCTTACATTTATTATTATTTACAAAAGAATCCAGTTCTTGCTCAAACTAGAATTCTTAAATCACTTGACAATAAGTGGATGATGGGGTCTATTTTGGGATTCAAGCCAAGTTTCAAAATAAATAAATAAATAATAAAAAAAAAGCAAAATTACTCTAAGTATAAAGCAAAGGGAAAGTTACATATACGCTACATACCTCTTATGTATTTACATATTTCAAACATCTATGGTTTGATATTTACATTCATAATACTTTAGTGTCATAAATTTATGTACCAAAAGATATATTTTACTGTAAAAAGCTAGTTGTATTAAAGATTTGAGTGGTCTGCATGCAAGTACAATAAAAGCAACATGGTTTTAACCGAAGTGAGGTTCAATTGCATGAATTTTTTTTCTCCATTGTCTTATTGAGTGTCGCATTTTCATTTAATTCTGATAAATTAAAATCATTTTTTATACAACATTCTCGTGTATTTTAAGTCTTCCATTACCTTTATTAACATAAGTCAAATCTAAAGCAGTTACTCTTCAAAATTGGGTCATTAATAAGTTGACATTTAATGTGACCAAATTATCTAAGATGACTCTCATTAATTTTATCTGCCACATAGCTGCTCCAACTCTTTCACAAATATACTCATTTCATTTTTTTTGTCTCTAACTGTAAAGCCATTCCCACCTAAGAACTCGTATCTCAGTAATGCTTAAGTTTATGGTTCTCTTATAATAGCCAACATTCTGTGTCATAAAGTATTGTAGATCTCACCACCATCTTATAAAATTTTCTTTGAAGCCTAAGTGGTACCTTTTCATCATAGAATAGTCCCAATGAATTCCTCCACTTCAACCATCCAACCTGAATTTTACTTACAACATCCTTATATCTATATCACCATCAATTTGAATAATAGGCTCGAGATATCTAAATCATTCACATATTTTAACAACTTAATCACCAATAGTTATAAGATCACCCATAGATTAACTACTATTAAAATTAAATTCCATGTATTCATATTTGGATCTAATTAAATGAAAGCCAATAGATTATAAAGTTGACTTTCATAATTCAATTTTTTTGCTAAACTCTCTCTCTAGTCTTATCTACAAAAAAGGATATCATCAGTGAAAAACATATGCAAATGTAAATCCTTCTATAAATGTCCAATAAGAACCTACATAACTAAAATAGAAAGATATGTTATCAAAATCACTGAAGCAAATCATATTTTCATAGTTTTCATTGAAAAATTTAATAAAATATCTCACACACCTATGTTTAATGTTCTCATATAAGAATAATGCTAATTTTGTTTTCATCATTACTACACTTTATTTGTTAAACCCTTATATATCACCAATCACCATCTTTATTATCAATCTATTATAAAATCACTAAATCAAAGTTCTTATAAAAACTTTTTTTTAGGCTTTCTACGGGCCAACTTATATTTTTCTAAACTTTTTAAGCCTTTACATTTAAACCATTTTTCATAACAAATCAACTTATTTTTTATCCTTCCTTGCACATTATTATTCCAATTGGTATACATTTAAATATGAATTTTTTATTATTAGATATATAAATACAATTATTACATACCACCTTTTCTATGCATGAAAAATTATATTTCACTTCCCTCAATTCTTATGTAATTAAATTTCTACCACTGTTTAAATGTAATAAACTTGTATTTTTTATGTGATATAAAACATTTAGGCGGTATAAATGAAAAAAAAAATTGTTAGATATGTAAATACATAGAAAATTCATCGTATGTATGTAAATTCTTCCAGACCAAAAAGAATAACTTCCAGCATAAAATTTTCATCAATGGGTAAAGGAGCTTTTTCCTCATGCACTTTTGGCTACCACTAGTCATATATATATATACACACATACTTGTCTTCTCAGAGGCATAAAAAAAACATTTCATAACAAATATGTGTTAACTTTTGAAATGACAACAATGAGAATCATATTTTTGTGCAATTATAATTGGTTAAATTTGATAAAACAATTTTTATTACTGAAGTGAAATCACAGTTCTCGTATCTTGTTTATAAAAGCAGGTGAGAAGAAATTAGTGATATCATCATTCTCCCATTACATTGCTCACCCAATGTATGAGATGCCATGGGTCCACCCCCTTAAGTATAAGGATTTGAAGAAGTAGAGAATCAAACTCAATGTCCAAAAATATCCAGTTCCTCATGGTGGCTAACTTTAAAGCCCAATAAACAGCTAATGCTACAGCTTCAAGTGCATCTTACACAAACATTGGAGATTGAAAATAAAGAAGACAATTTTCTGAATGGTCTTTGAATACAACGCCAATTCTTGCCTCCTTGTGGTTGAAGTTTCCATCAGTGTTAACTTTAATTCAAGGCGTAGTTAGTTTCCTCCAATATACCCTGGTGTCATCAAACCAGACCTTAAATCTGCTATGGGCACCTGTTTGTGGCATATGTTTGGAGATTTACTATATTTGATAATCTTAAGTATGTAAGCCATTCAATTGTTAACTATATTCTATTCAGTTAGCCCACCTTCCTCCTACTTTAAATTGTTCCTAGCCATTCAAGTAAACTAGGCAATAATAAATGGAATAGGAGTATGTTTTTTAAGTTTATGCCAATCATTCCAGCAGTCTATGAGCATATGCTAACTCAAGGTCACTGTGTTTACTAAAAGTTTAACAATCAAACTTTTCCATACCAGTTGTACAAATTGGCAAGCAAAGAATGGATGCTCAATTGTTTCATCTTCTTGCTTACAATGAAAACAACAAGGACCCCCTTATTCCTTTTAATACAAGGATATCATCAGTTAGGAGTATGTTTAGAAATAGTCTCCAATAAAAAAAAGACATGGATGGTGTTATGAATCTGTTCCAATTGATCTTCCCTCAACACACACTTCTCCAATTGTTGTTATGGTGACTTATAAATGGGATAGATGTTGGCATTTAACATTATTTATAACAATCCTTTCATTGTTTTGTTAAAAGGAATACTTAGAATATGTTTAATACGTTTCTGGTTTAACAGGAAGTCCAAAATATTACAGGACCATTGATTTTCATCCCAACTTTGAGGTTATGTGTAAAATCACTTTTATGATATTTGATAAACTTCCCTCTAAGGACCAGTTATCACGCCAAAAGTTGATTTGTTCATTGCCCAACTCCCAAATAAATAAATCTTCAACTGTATTCCTGATGTTCAACAAGTTGATCCAAATTTTGGAATCCCTCAATTTCCTTGTGACCAAAGTAAGATGTTTCTCCTTGCAGTATTTACCTATCATGTATTTAGCCCATAGGGACTTCGTTGCCTTAAACTAATCCATAGTTTACAAAAGTTGATTTGCTTTGTTGTTCAAAGCTTTTAAAACCCATCCTACCTACGTCAAGTGCTTTTCACACGTTTTGTCAATTAACCCAATGCATTTGCTTCCTTGGCCAACCTATAGGAATCCGTTCATGACTACCCTTTGTAAGTTATAAAAAGGGAAGGATGTGAGGATACTTTTCACTAGTGTAATTCTTTCACTATTGGATAAAAATGAAGTACTCCAACAATTTAATTGATCATTAATTTTTCCATTGTCCTCCTCAAACTAAGTAGTCCACAATACCCCCCACCACAACATATCAACACATCAAAACATCCAAAATACCACCACCTCCTCAACATGCCAGTACATTCACATACCGGCACACTCATATTGCCTTTTCACTTGCTTATCCAAGCACCATCATGTTCGTTCAAATTCACATATACAAACACCACCAAACGAACCATTGCACATAATAAAAAACATCAATAGGATGCATCATAAACAAGCACAATGTCATACCGACCACATCACACTACTGAAAACCACCAAATCGAAAAATTAACATCCATTGGAAAACAGATGAAAGCTAAGAACACACAGAATACAACCAAACGAGTCATTGCATATACCGAATTGCAAAATAAAAAATCACATAGTAGATAAGGCAATAATTTCTATTACCTTTTTTACTTACATTTCCAACCACTGCCATCCATATTCCAATTCACATATGCAAACACCACCACTAAACCAACCATCACACATGACGAAAACCACCAACAAAATGAGGCATAAAGGAGCACAAATATCCACCAAACATCACTCCAAAAACCCTCAAACCAAAAAGCCAGCATCCACAAAAAATCAGAGGGTCAAAACCACCAAATTACAAAATAAAAAACCACCACATTTGAATCATTGCACCCAATTGCAAAATCAAGAACTAAATAGTAGATAACATAAAGAATAGCAAAACTTTTGAGGAGAGGAAGAAAATGAACCACCACACAGAGCACAGTATGCGAAGAACCATCAAAAGTTTCGCTATTCTTTACGTTTCTAGCTGAATAAAAGAGGAGAGTAAGAGGGAGAACATAAAACTCACCAAAAAAATCAACTAAAATTGAAGAAGAGGAATCACAATGAACGTAGACTGAGCAGAACCACAAACTTAACGAAGAAAAGAGAGCGAAGAGAGTGGAAGGTCACCACAACAGCTACCCGAAACCAACAAAACGCAACAAGAAAGAAAAGCTAACCACCATTAGGGCGAGAGACACATCGAAGAAAGGAAGAAGGGCAGTGAAGGAACGCTAAATGCAAAGAAAATGTAATAGTGAGGTATGCATGCTGCAGAATTGAACCAGTGCCCCCGCTTTTTGCATAAAATTAATCTGACCATGGCTGCATCTTTGTAAACAAACATCACAAATTCCAGCACGAAACCTTACCTCAAGGAAACTACACAAGGAAACAGTCACTCATTGGGATTGAGTGTTTTGAGTTGTAATTTTAATTCAGCTAATGTTTCCTTTTCTTCTAACCTATTGATAGTTGAATAACCTCGTAGGCAGATTTGCATCGAACCAGTAAATTATGCTACGTTAAATTATTTTATGTAAATTTATTTTTGTATTATTTCACAACATCAACTTGGCAATCTTCTGAAGAAGACTTCTAAGCTCACGACGATGGTTGGAGATACAAAGAGGAATTAGAATATACTCGAATATCAAATATTCACTGTAAACATTTGTGTATAATCATAGCAAATCTATTCCTAAAGAGTCTACAAGCCACCATGAGCTTCTACTGCTCTTAATCTATCAAAAGCACCCATACATACCGTTGGTAGTTTGGTGTTGCAAAGATTTTTGTAACCAAGGAAATAATTTAAAATGTTTTAAATGAAATGTAAATCCCCTAATATTTAACCATTATATGATGGGTAAGTTCTAAACAACCATTTTAAATGGAGATCTAAACTATCATATATATTTAGTCCAGCGGCTATTTTCTACGCAGCCAAAATTATTTGTGACACAGCAAATCTAATGCTCTCATGTGATGATTTTTAAACCACTAAATAAAATTCGATGGTGATTAAGACATCTACGATATATGAAATAACTTGTAAATTGTAAATAGAAAGAAATAAAATTCTAAATCGAATTTATTTATTTACAAGAACAAAATTAGAACACTCCAATTATACTTCTTATGCACACATAGTAAATAAAAAAAATCACTTAAACCAGCCATTATCATTCATAATCTCTCAAAATTATCTTATTATCTTAGGTATAGCATCATTAACCTCATTAAAGATTTAACACCAAAGATATAATGGTTTAATGATAGTCTTATTGAGAGTACACCAAAGATTTATTGAAGATCTCATCATGATTGTCAATTAAGTATAAGAAAATTAGTACTTTTAATTCATATAATGATTTTTCATAATTCATAATTGGCCCATAAAATAATAATAAAACTCTATCAAATGCTAAAAATCTTGCAAATTTAAGGGGAAAAATGATCATTATAATAACTCCTGTGTATTAATTTCATAGAGCCTAAATAAAACCATAAGCAAAATAATTTTGCAAAGCTAAAACCATAAAATCTCCAAAAATAGTTAAAACCATGGACTTACCCACACCACATACCCCTAACAACAGTACTAAAAAACTAGAGACAAAGAAGGAGATTTACAGAAGAGCTCGTGCAACCAACCACTAATCATAATCCAGAGGTATTTTGACAGACACATTGCAAAATATGGCAGCCAGGTTGTGGCTTCCTTAAAATATAAAAGGTGTGGTAAAAGAGCCCTAAGATTTTGGAAAGTGGAGAGGAAGTTAGGGTTGATGGCCCGTCACCCGATAACTTTACAGAAAACAAGACATCTCATTATAAACAGAGAATAGTGCAGCACAGAGCTTTGCCTCGTGGGAAGAGAAGAAGGGGGTTTCTTCACATGGTAGAGAGAGAGGGCAAGTTTGCTACTTCGTACATTAGGGTTAGGGTAAGTTTCAAAAGAGGGATTTTTTTGTCTTGAACACTTCTAAATAATAACTTTCATTAATTTAAGCTGATTGACGAAGTTCTAACATGCAGAAGAACGTACTTGTTAGCTTTATTTGTGTCAAATAGTTTGCAGAGATGAGTGAATGAACTTCAGAGTCAAGTGCAGGTTTTGTAGACTTTTAATAAGAGGGGTATATTTAGTAAAATTTTAATTAGAACTTGTGTGGGAGGTTTATTCTATTAATCCAAATTTATGAATTTATAGAGCTAACAATTAATTATTAATTACTAGTGAGATGCATTTCAGTCTTCTCTACTCTTCTGAAAATAAATTAGCAGCACTAAAAAATTCAAATTTTAAATTTTTAGGACACTGGTATTTGAAACATTAGCTAATACATGAAATTTGGTAATTGATATTTACATTTAAAACAAATTTTCAATATTTTAAGTCAATTGTATATATATATATATATATATATATATATATATATATATATATATATATATATATATAATTTCAGATTTCAGCAACACCACTAATACTTGGCTTCAATTCATACAGGATGTCCGGCTAATAATATAAAGCATTAAACAAGTTATGACATTTTCCCCACTTTGAAAACCTAATAAATAAATAGATATTTATACCTTAAAATTCAATATAATAAATTCCAATTATAATACCATCAACAAACCCCAACGTGTGCGCCACAAATTTTGATAAATTTCAAACAAATTCTCAAGAAATTTCAACCAAAAACAAATAATAATGAATTCATAAATGTGAAATTTATCTCAAAATTCAATTCCTTCCAAAAGCTTGTAATATAATTACATTTTAAAAGGGAAAAAAGTACAGTAATACAGCATCTCTATTCAAAAAGATTAATATTAATAGTAAAAATATGCAAAAAAAAATACCTCTAATGTTCATGAACTCTTTACACAAATATTCCAAAGACTAATGACAATAAATTTATAGATTCAAACGCATTCGCTGCAGAAAAAAGAAGTAAGATAAACAAGTGCAAGCGATGGATGTTTTATCCAAGAAAATAACATCTCAAATAGCAAAGCTCCAATAAATAGCTGCATTTTCTGCAAACAAGGTACAAACTAAAGAAATTATGGCCTTCACAGTTTTACAAAGAATAGAGAAATGAAAGCATCACCACAGAATCATATAATCGTGCAATTTCTATATCTTACAGTGTGTTTATATCTATACACTTCACTCAAATACAATACTGACAATTAGTTCTTGAAGCCCATAATGTAAATTTCAAACTAAATTAGCTGTGTAAAAAATATGTTCAGAACATGATTTATTTTTGTAGGATGGAAAGAAATCAAAACATAGGGCTTTTAAGGTGCTTTTAAAGCATAAAATAAATATTAATTTCTACCACAATAAAAAATATATAACAAAACCTATAGGTTTTCAAAACAAGTTCTTAAAGCCTGAACAAACAAAACCTTTGGATGAACTGCAAAAGAAACATGTTAGAACTCTCAGAACTGAAAACAATATATTGTACCTACCTATGAAAACATAAGGTTTGTTAATTATCATATAACAGCTTTGAAACATAAAGTAATAGATATGTACAACACAGCATACAAGTGTAGAATCATTAAAATCACATGGGCAAGTATCACTTGTCATAACCATATATAAAAGCTAAAAAGACCTATGGTCTACCATGATTATAATTACAGAAAAAGACAGACAGACAGAGAGAGAGAGTGCTTCAAAAACAACATATTTAATGGGATAAAAAGAGAAGGGAGCTCCCTTCAGTCCAAGCAAAGATGGCGTGGATCAAATTTTATCTCCCGCATCATTCACTCATCTACTAAGCACATCACTGCCTCTCTCTCTCTCTCACACACACAATATCACTTAGCATTTGAATGAATGAGTCGGCAGCTAATTTAGTCCCACCACCATCCATGAGTGGACTGAAGGAAGCTCTCTTTACAAATCCCATGCAAATCACACCAAAAAAATAAAATAATAATAATCCCCAAAAGAGCAACGAAATATAAACTAATAAAAACAAAACATATACAAGTAAGCAAAAAATAGTATCAACAACATTTGAAGCCTACAGCTCTCCATGCAGAAGTCTGAAGTATTTGTACATAGAAGAGATTTCATTCATTCATGAAACCCTACTTTGAGGAAGAAGAAGAAGAAGAAGGGCCTTTAAATAGCTAGGAGAAGACCAGGCATCACATCATCATGTGAAACTAAATATAATATATTATTTAGCATGAATGAAGGTGCAAGTTTTAAAATAATGCAAAAAAAAAAATCACTTCTTTTCATATTCTCTCGAAAGCAAACTCTGTAGCTTCTACGGACTGCTGCTTTCCAACGTGCCTAACTCACAATCGACTAAGTTTTCATTTACGAGATATATTTTATTTAATTAAGCAAATTAGGGTTTTTAATGTAAGATTGTACTGGTTTTGTCTGCTGTTTAAAATGGGGGCAGAAATGATTTTTTTTCCTTGTTCAAAGTTGTGTTGAGGTTGAATTTGAGTGTACTAATTTTTATTTTCACAAATTTTGATACTTCATTTTTTTTACTGAATTACAGCAATAACATATGTCCTGGGTTGCCCAAATGGGAAATCAGTCCGGCAATGACTGTTCGTCTGTTACACTTTAAGAATATATATATATATATATATATATATATGCTAAAAATCAAATTTTGTGAGCAAAATACATATATTTCATAAGCACGTTGGCTGAGAAGACATAACCATTAGTATATATTATAAAAGATGACCTCATCTAAAAATGAAGAAGCAATGGACTCCTTGACGATAAAGGTCACTATAGTTCAACAAAGTAACCCAAAGCAATACGAGAAACAATGATATGGCATGAGAAAAACAAGTAATGGAGGGCATATCCTATTTAAAAAGAAAAAAAGAGAATAGAAACAACTAAAATTATGCGGTTTCGTCTGTTTGGGGCAGCTACAGTGATAGAAAGTTGTTGTGGGAAAACTGTGTATGTTTATTTTTTATAGTTTTGTATTAGTTATGCTGCAGCTGTTTCTTGATAAATAAAATTTTTACCCTGGATGTATTGTGTTGTTTATAACAGAAACAGCATTGGTTGCACTTTCTTAAAGAAAACAAATATCGAGTGGAATTATTAAACAATAAAAACTGACACATCACGAAATAGTAACTAAAATTAGAAATAAAACTATTAAGATAATAATTAATATTATCATAATATTTTTTTTTAAATGCAAGTGATTAATGTCACGGGATAATCTCTCATCCGACGAAAGTTTTCATGTCTAATCACTTTCGCGGTGGAACCATCGAAGTGATTCACCCATCTGAAGAAGTCACATTTCTCTGATCTATTTCATAGACATCTGTAAAATTATGCAGTTATCATGAAGTAAGGAAAGAACACTGCAATCCACAATTGTTGCAAAATGCTCTGGAGACATTAGAAGTCCTCGAGGTCATCTTTTCTGAAGTTTTAAAACCACGAAGCATAAACCCTTAGATGTAACATTAGTAATGAAGAATAATATAAATATTTAATTGAAGTTTCATAAAATTGTGAGGCTCAAAGCACAAATTAAAAAAACAACAAATAAATCATCACTACAAGAAGAATGTAAATTAAAAAAAAAGGGTTTTTGGTTGTCTTTAAATCATGTAATATCGAGTTCGAATGTGTCACAAATGTATGTCACCATAAAGATCATCCAAAAAAAAAAAAGCCTAAAAATCATAAGACTAGAAAGGAAGGGTACTTGGTTGCCTTGATAGTGATTTCATATGTGTTAAGAACTCATAACAACATATATGTCATTCGAAAGAATCCATAAGATCGAATATCTCATATATCTTCAAACCAAAAATAAAACATGTATAAATAAATATATGAACTTGCCTTGAAAGTCATCCATATGGGAAATAATACATGCAAAAGAGCTGAAAATAAAAGTTGCACCAACATTAGATTTAAATTATGCAGCATTGCATAAATCATAAAATATAATAAACATGAAGCATTTTTATAACACATTGTACATAAAGTAATACAAAAATATAACATACAATATCCTTTCACCTGCTAACTGTGGCCTCAGTAATTTGCTTTCTCAATCATCTTTGTAGCGCCTTCCCTATCTTGGGTGATCTTGTAGTGACGGATAATGATATTGATTGTTTTAGGCGATATTCATATGCTTCAGTAGAGACATGTAAATGATCTTCATCGGTTCAATTGAATTAAATGTTACTACGCGAAGTATGCAACCAAATATAGTTGTGGGAGCCATTATAGCGATAACAATCTGTACGTGTTTGCTGAAAGAATATGTGGGCATATCTCGCATAATAACCTCTTTTTCTTACAAGCTCCAATTGTTGTTTCAATAATACCGCCTAAAGATGAGTGTATCTAATTAAACAACTCTTTTCTACCCCAAACAACGTTGCTAGCTCTTTCAAAATTATGAATATGGTATTTGACACTACGAAATGGTTTGAGAAACCCTCTTTGTAAAGGATATCAAATATTATTTCTCAAATATAATTATAATCATTAGTCTTTCACTAAAAGTATCATTTCATTTTTTCATTTACAAGCAAACCTGGGATGGCTTCAGAATATTGTATTTCCAAGTTCATGTGGCGAATTTGAATATGTGATCGTCGTGTGTCTTCCCATCTAGCAATAGCAAATGTGAAACATATGTTAAAGTCACATACAACCATTACATTTTGTTTGGGTGAATTGTATTGCCTGATGGGAATCTGGGCTTTAGTAGCCCTCCAAACCTTCCGGTTGTGGTTTCTCCTTTGAGTTCGAGTTAACGGTGCAATCCTCAAACTTGATTCGAGTTTGAATACTGACGGCAGGACAACTGATCCCTCAGTCGGGTCTTCAACGATCATGAATTCTTTTCCCTTAACAGAAGCGAGAACAGTATGCTTGGTAGGTGTCATGGTGGTAGTAGTCTTAATCTTCTTATAAGAAGGGACATCCTGAGGGCAGTTCAAGTTAAACTCAGCGGACAGTTCTTCAACCTCTGGAGTGGTGACCTTCATTATGATGAACGGGGCTTTCCTGAGGACGACCTCGAGAACTTCAAATCCGATTCCAAACTTGATGGTGGGAGCGACATTGCAGGCATCGCGACTCGTCGGCAGGTTGCAGGAGAAAGTGAGCGCCATTGCAACAACTTCAAAAAGAAAGCACTAGGGTTAGCTACTTGGCCAATACCTCATAATCTTAGTGCGAGCACTAAAAATTAACAGAGGTCGATCTGTAGACCGGGTAAGTCTTTATTTAATTTGTGCAGATTTTAAAGTAAAAGTAGCTTGAAAGTAGAAAGATTTAATTGATATAAGAAAAATTAAAGAACACGCGCAGTACAACACAATCCGATTTAATTTGCAAAACAACAAATCAAACTTGAAAGGGGAAAAGTGCAGTTCAGAGCCTGATACGAGACCAACTTTACAACGTTCAATGCCCCGGTGAAACTAATCCGCCAACACACCTATTGGGGGTCTGAACCTGACCTGAATAAAAAACAGGTCGAGTTCTCTGACACGAATCCGAATAAAAAATAATGAAGGTCAAGCCGAACCCGAATTATTGGAGTCGTGTTGGCGTGTCTGATCAATTTTTGACACTTAGGGATGTCAATTACAGTCGATGGATAGGGTTTGAGTCTGACTCGAAAATGACCTAACCCGAATTGGGTCAACCCGAAGTTGTCCCGAATAATAGACGGGTCAAGTTCTCTGACCCGAACCCCGCTTGAAAAATATTTAGGTAAACCCAAACTAAGATTTTCAGGTCGAGTTTAAGTCATGCTGGCATGTCGTGTCAATGTTTTACGTTCCTAAATTTTAAATATTTTTCTCATCTAAATGATAACATCATTCTTAAGATAATATTTCTACCTCATTATTATTCAAATAATTTATCCTATCATTCATATATGTCTTTTAAATCTACGATGACACATCAACAATATAATAAATAAAAGAAATTTATTCCAGAAGCAACAAGCTCAAATTCTCTAGCTTTTACAAGGTTCAAACTAATAAATTGCTCCATCTCAACCAATAAATATTGCCTCCCATGTGGTCAATAATACATTAGGTTTGGTCAATTGGAAGGGCCCCTTCATTATCTACTTGAAATTTCTCCTTTATCATAGTCTTATTAAGATCTTATAGTTACAATCAATTGAAGTTATTCTTCCTATAATGAATAACCAGCTTAAATTCCATAAAAAGGCTTAATGAACTTCACCCAATCTTGCCTCATTAACTCTTTTTATGATATGCTAAGAGTTAAGTTATGACATCTATTTTAAGAGATTGTTTTTTTATGTATATTAAATTGCTTAATGAATATAATAGTTTTCAGGGATCTTCACCTCTCAAAAAATATAATTCTTTATAACTATTTTAATGCAATTAAATTGTATGCTCTTGATCCTTAGTTTTCTATCTTGTTGGTAGGAGTATCCGCATTAAACACCAAAACATGTTTTTTTTCCAACAAGGTAGTTGTATGCTAAAAATTGATGTGTATCACTCCCAGTAAAGCCAATGTATACAATTATTGATAACATGAGCACCTTTCATTGTCAATATCGATGATACATATTACCAATGATAATTTTGAAGTGCACTATCATCAATAAACTTGATGCATATTATCAAAACCAATACTGATGCACACTATTACCAAAAATACTATTACACACCATCGTTATATATGCCAGTAACAATAACGTGTATATACGAGATCACTGACGAGATCGATGCACTCTATCAATAGTAACATGGATGCATACTAATACTTCTAAAACTAATGCTCATAGTTAAGATCAATTCAAATTCTTATGATTACCAACAAGGTTATACATGCCATCAACACTAATAATAGCATCTGACATATTGAATAAGGTTAATATCATGCAAACTATTGTTCATGAGATGCATGTAATTAATGTCAATAATGCTTCATTACATAATTAATAAGGTCAATGCCCTTCATTGATATCAACTCCAATATCCATCATCACTATCAAGGTCACACCATAAACACAAATATCAATACATTCCATTTCTAGAAAGAATAACACCCACAACCAACATCAATATTAATGCATATAGATGTTGACATTAAGATCTATGCTTCTTGTTGGCCTTTAGTTTTTCCTTTTTAAAGGAGACTTATTATACAAATCATTAATGAATTTTTTTATTCTTTTTATGGAATCACTTCAAGATTACTCCCATCAGCATCTTGGAGGCCATCTATCTTATGTAATTCATATATACTATATTATATCTTTGTATTCTCTCATTGAATAGATGAGCATTGTTTTAGTTGACCCAATTACCATCCCTAAGTGGAGGTAAAAATTTGGGTCAAACTAGATGTCTTTTTTTTAAATTATTATGAAGGTTCAAAAGCTTAGAATTTATATTTATATAAATGTAATATGAATGTAAATTAATTATTTATATATTAAATTAACTCTAAAACAAAATTAGAAGTTTTTGATAGTTATTACTAGTTTTTTTTTATCAAAATATGATGCCAAATTTCTCTTAGGAGAACAACATAGCATAGAAAAAAGACATTTACATAAAAGCCACCCAATTCTTATGTATTTACATGTCAATTACCTAAATATTTATTTAATTTTTATATTAGTACAACCTTAGTCTCTCATTTTGCCAATTTAATTTCTTAAAAAAGCAAAAATCTTTCCATGCATGAACATGGCGCCATGCATGAACATGGCGCCATGCATGAACAAAATAAATTTTAGGTTTAGATAGAAATCTAGTGGTATTTATGTAAATATTCCAAAAAAAATAAACATAAAAAAGTCCCTATAATATTCATTTTTTTAATAATGTACCAAATCAACATAATTTATAATTATGCTCTCTCTCTCTCTCTCCCTCTCTCCCTCTCTCTCTCCCTCTCTCTCTCTCTCTCATTTGAAAGCATAAATAGGCATCTTTAAGTATGCCCTAATTTTTCATCATCTTTACACAAAGTATAAATAGATTCTCTATTACGTTGAGTAGGGAAGAATATAACATATTAAACATCCATGTGTGGTGTTTGGGAGTAATCTCCTCCACATTAATTGTTGAATCATGCTCTTCAACTTGATGATTTCATGCATAAAATAAGTTGCTACCATTGGCACTTCTTCCTATTCCCACCATTTCTTATAATATTTCAAGAATTAAATATCATTTATTTAAAAAGAAGGATTAGTGCATCGATCACAAGGGAAAAGAAACTAGTCCATGGAGACACATTTAACTATAATGGGATAAAAGGTGAGGATATGAGCAAAAATAAGATTTTATTGTTCTTATTTTAATAGAAGAAATAAGGAAAAAAACTCTCGTGATCAAGAAATTTAATATAAATAGAGCTATTAGTTTACTCTGTTTGTTACTTAAAGTTGAGGTCTGAATACATGATGTTGATGAACTAAAATATTAGTAAATAAACAGTCATCATGATTTGATATGCAAAGTGATATTGCTCATAACATCCATTCTATGTGGATGAAGAGGGAGGAGTGTTTGATGATTTTTAAATTATAACTTTATAGTGGAATTGTTAAATGATTGTCATGTGTCGTTTAGATTATTATGTTATATTAACTAACATTAGAGTCAAATGTGAATGTGCCATTAAGTTTAACTTAAGCGAGTTAGAGTTAACGTGGAATGGGTTGAGCTGAGTTGTGGAGGTGGGCTACGTTAGTTATTTTAAAAAGAGCCTCGTTATGCATTAATTTATCTCCAATTTTATGGCATTTTAGGACTTTTGCGAGTTTTATTGGTTAGGTCATTCTCAAATCTATAAGAATTGGCCAAAA
The DNA here is from genome assembly GCA_003013225.1 of Phalaenopsis aphrodite. Lineage (NCBI taxonomy): Eukaryota > Viridiplantae > Streptophyta > Magnoliopsida > Asparagales > Orchidaceae > Phalaenopsis > Phalaenopsis aphrodite. Next base: position 1,747,142 of record NEWO01000062.1, read on the forward strand.
TATTAAAGGTTATATATGTGATAATTTTTGGGTTTGGTTGCTTAAAGATGCGAATTCAAGGCAAGGGTCGAAAGGAACAAGCAAGCTTTGACAATTTCTGCCTTTGAACTTACTTCTTATGAACCTAAGAAATAGATTGATGCAAGCATGTGATATCTCATAATAACTCATAAACAGGTGCTATGTAAGATTGATACATTTACATTATGCAAAGATTTATGATCAATAATTTTCACGTACATTGGATACATTTAAGGAAAATATGTTTTGGAGGGTTGAGCACTAATCATAAACTAATATACATATTGAGAATTTAATTGCACTGCCGAATGAATTGATGTATTTTTATGTTAAATGCCAAAACCCTGATCACAGTTCTAAAGCTTCATGTGTATTTTAGGATAGATAATTATTATCTACATAAGTTTGTATCTTTAAATTAAAAATTAATGTTAAAACTGGCTTCTAAAAATCCAAAAACTTTGACTCCTCTTTAGTCCTTAGGACTTGAATAAAGTATTATGATTTATGCAATCATGCATGACTTGACATAGTTTTAAACTAGTATATAACCTCGCAATCTTGACTGACTTTGCATAGTTATATTTTGTGATTATGTTTACCCAATAGGAGTCCATTCAACTAAAAAAGAACTTGATTTTTTAATTCAAACATATTGGGTTCTAATTTACATAACTCAACCCTAATACATTCTATTTAATGATAAATCTACATCACTAAAATTCATTTAGATTCCTTCCCACCTTCCAAATATTAAAGCTACCAAAATCATTCTAAGGATAGGTGGATGATAAAGAAACTTTTTATTGAACTACAATGGTAAGGAGAGAAAAATGTTTAAGTTGTTATCTAAGTTTCCTTCTAGACATATGCAAGACTATGAAACTCAAAAGGATTATTGAACATCCAATGGCTTAATAGAGTTAAGGTATGATCCAACAGAAGTATTATATGGGATGTGAAAACCAAAAGGAAATTCTAATAAAACTAACATTGTAACATAAAAAATATGTAGTATGTGACCCTTGATGTTTCAATAAAATGAAAGTTTTAATTTATATAATATTTATCTATTCTAGTGTGCATATTTTCATCTTTGTTATGTATATTTCTAATGGCTCTTCAATTGTAAGCATTGAACCACTTTACTCTTTGAGTTGCGAGTTTTTTTTTTTTATGAATTCAAAATATAACACCTAAGGATTAAAGTAAACAATAAAGTATTATAGCTTAGTTATTCTGAGTGATAAGTTAATAGTCAGTTCAATTTTATCAATTTTTTTTAATAAAATTGATTTATAATCATAAATAAAATAACTAAAAAAATTAAACCAATAATTTAATCAATATGTTTGAAAAGTGAATCACCTAAAAAATTTTGTTATAATTCAATTTATTAGTTCTGATCAAATTATGCATATCATTTCATATAATCTATATAAAGTGAATATGAAAACACAACATTCCAACATCTACACTCTAATAAAAATATAAATTTGTGAAAATAACTCATTAAGAAAATTTATATATTATATATACAACGCCTTAGATTGTGAAGAGGACCAAAATATATACACATTAATAATAATTATGAAATTGTCTAACAAACTAGTTATACTTAAAACTAATTAATCTACTTAACATTAAGAATCTAATATATGCAAGTAAGAATAAAAATATGCAATCTTCATCATCATCATTATTGTTATCCTACTTTTCATCATTATCTTATTCTTCCTCCTCTCTTTACCTCAATCTCCACTTCACTTACTCTACTCCATATGGAACCTTCATCTTGTAATTTCTTAAGCATGTAGCACATAATCTTCTATATCTCCACTCTATTGGTAGTTTTTCCTCTTCTTCTTGTAGATCTCTCCAATGTCAAGAGGACCTAAATTTATATAATCACTAATGCTATATACTCAATATTTAGTTAGTTTCTCTAATGCTTCCACCCATGCTTTCAGGTTAATTCATATAAGAAGGCATCCTCCACTTTATATAAAAGATTTACCACTAAAGAATTTTCTTATTTCTTATGTGGAAAACAATATATGATTCCAACAACTACCACATAAACAGAACTTGAGACAATCTTGTTGAGGCAATCTTGTTGTACAATCAACATAACATATGATAATGAAGTTTGTTGGTCTTAACCTAAGCTAGTAAACAAGATAAAAATAAAAAAAAATGTCTCATAATAAATTTAAATTCAACAAAATTTATTTTTATAGATACCAAAAAATTTGAAGAATAAGTAAGACTTTAAATTTCCAAAATGAATACCATACAATTTTGTCTCACCTCAAAGAAT
>NEWO01000062.1:1799091-1820089 GCA_003013225.1 Phalaenopsis aphrodite
AAATTAAGTGATATTGTGTAAATCTTCCTCCATTAAAACAATTTAAAAGGAGCTAAACGAGCAAAAGCTCCATGGCTTATGAGTTATAATCTCATATTTTATACCTAAAAAAACAAAAAACCCTGGTTACACCACTTGAAAAATTATACAGAGTGTGTTTTTTTTACTGTGGGAAAATTAGACTTAAATCAGGCAGAAATTGTCTACATAGAGTTACTTAACATTAATATATAAGTTTTCATCCATACGGATTAGCTCATTCAATTCAGCGAGTGCAGAGTAGGAAATTGCAATCTCAAGTCTATGTAAAAAATTTACATACGAAAAACGTACGCAGCGCTGCGTACATCAAAAGATTATTTAGAGGGTAATGGTTGGTTATATCCATGTTATACCTCAATAACCTCACAATAACCCCATGTAACCTATAAATAAGTTATGCAGTTCTGTTTTCATATATTTGTACGTTACAGTGGAGTTATATTGAGATTATTGGGGGTATAACATGGATACAACCCCCAATACCCTCTGAATAACCTTCGGTGGTACGCAGCGTACGTCTTCCGTATGTAAATTTTTCCCAAGTTTAGACCATACCTTTTGGGTGCCTGCTTTCAAAGACCCGCACCCTGAGCTCATTCATTTGATTGAACTGAATCGCCAAAGAGAAAGGGCTTATCCCCGATACAAATACACTTGTGTTAGGCAGCAGCACGGTCGAAGCCAATGTCGCAAAATTGGCGCCATGGCTGAAGTTGGAACCAATCGACTGAAGGTAAGGACTCAGAAACGGCAAGCCAAGGGCCTGAGCTACACTTCCCCAAAAAAAAACAAACATAAATAAAACTTACAAAAAATAAATTATATCAGCATCTGATACATTTTATATCAAAACAGGGGCATTATCCCACAACACAAATAAAAAATAAACTATTACTACTTGCAATAAGACTTACATATACCATCAAAACCTATGTATCTATCAATCTATCTATTCATCTATGCATATATATATATATATATATATATATATATATATATATATATATATATATAAATTAAAATCATTATATTTTTGATGTAATATGAACGATTAAGGTGGTATAAATGTGAAAAAGTAAAATCGAGGTGTTAGATATGTAAATACATAAGAATCCGGTGGTATATACTTAAATGCCCCTCAATAATATAACTAACTATAAAACATTAACAATTACAGTCATAAGAGAAAAATAGCACGTTAACATACATACCAACCAACTTTTCTGTATTTATCTCACCCCTAAACTTTATTTTTTACTTTTATACCACCCAAATCTTTCGCATCACATCAAAAATATCACTATTTTGATTTTTAAAAATTGAAATGAACCTTTTAATGCATAGGTAAGATGGCATATACGTAAAAATTAAGGTTTGGGCATTAGATACGAACATACATAAGAATTAAGTGTCGGCATGAAAATTTTTGAAGAGAAAAATATTATGAATATCTAATAATATAAAAGTACAGTCTAATAATTTAACTGAGTTTTTTTTCAATTTTAGTTACATGTTAAATAAAAACATGAAGTCAAAAAAAAAGGACACGTGTAATAAAAAATAAATCAATCTTAAGAGTAAATAATATCAAACTATCCTGACATTAAAAAAAACAATAAAAATAAAGATTATGCCAAAGCTGAATACCTAAGAAATCGACCACCAATCTTCCATCTGTAGCACGGCCTACCGGCTTCTTGAAGTAAGTCATGCCATTGGGAGCTCGCTGAGCCGGAAACGCCGCCCAGAAACCACCTGTGTCAGAATTCGAGTCCCCAAAGTTGAAAATGGCGTGGAATCTGCAACTGGCCTTAGTAGGCGTAGCGAACAAGAAGATAAGTAGAAAGCAGAATGCAGCAAAAAGTTGGGAACCCTGGCGGCTTCTGAGACTCATCTCAACCAAAAAGTTATGTACCAAATCAGCGGGGAATAGAATATATAGCGTATGTGAAAAAGGCAACATTGGATTCCACTTCGCCAGACAGCTGAAGTGTTTGTTGTCTTCACGTAATTGAAGTATTGAGGATTAGCATAACAGTCATTATCATTTTTTAAGTAAATTTAATCTTAAAACTTACTCACAAATTCAAATTCTCACAACCCAAAAGAGAGCCAAAGCTTTATCATTGTTGGCTAGTAATTGTCAACAATAGGATTTGGATATCCCACAGTTGGCCTGAAAGCTCAGAGCAAGCAAGCACGCAAGAAATGAAGGGACAAAACCTTCTTTGGAAAAAATAAGCAAACACATTTTTGTCAAGATAAAGACTTTGGCTTTGTTTAGAGAATCACGAGGGAAGCAATACGATTACAATAATGTTTCACGCAGTAATACAGTTGTGATTATTATTGTATTTCAACAAATAAAACATACACAAACACAGTCTAGAATATGAACTTAAATGACAATACATCAAATAGAGACAGTAAAACTCAGGTACTGGATAACAGGAAAGCCAACAAAAAGGGAGAATATGAAGAGTTTTGGAACCAGCAGCGGCCCTACGCCTCGCTAAAGAGGAGCTTCCGGATCTGCAAAAATGAAGAGACAGAATGTAAATTAACTGAATAGCAATACAGAAACAGCATCTTATGCAAAGTATTATTTTATTTTTCCGCTGCATTATGCATGGGAGAGCAAACGAGTACAGTCGAGCTCTAGTCACCTCAAGCTTGAACTTGAGCCTCTAATTAATGAATTTGAGCTCAAACTAGAATCAATTTTACTGTTTGAGTCAGCTCATGAGCTAGCTCATTGCTACGAAGGAGAGATGCTTCCAATCCAAGAATTTGTTGAGATAAAATGGTAAAAGAATGAGAAACTAAAAGAGAAATAATAAGAAATCAACTGAAATTACAAAATTTTCATGTGTTAAAAAACTTTGCATATAAACTTTTGAACTCTAATAAATTTTATAATAACATTTTTAAATGCGTGGATATAATGAGGGTACAAGCAAAGCAGCTATGCATCGAACTCCCCTCTAATTTTGTTTCCACATACATTCCTCCAAAAAACTTCAGAAGATTACTTTAACTCTAAACTAGAGAAAACCAAAGGTTGTAAAAATGTTAATTAGGCAATTCGGCCCTTTTATGAAGAAGGAAATAAATTAAATTAAGCCTTAATTAGATGAGTTGCAGAGCAAATAATTAGATGAGTTGCAAAGCAAATGCAGTATTCAGATTTTGTCTCTCATAATTGCTAGTATTGTTGAAAGTTTGAAACTACGAATTTGACAGAGAAAAGTGAGAGAATGACCCATTGATGCACCACACATAAAAAATGGCTTCTGCCTTGCCACATTTATTAGTGCAAGTGGGATGGAACAGCTACGAGGGGCTGGCAAGAAGGAGAAGGCGAGAGAAAGCAAAGCACAAATGGATCCCATCAATATGCTAGTAAATATTTCAACGAAAATGAAGATCTGAACTAATTTACCATGATTACTAGTATCACTTCCTATTCAACAAGTGAAATATCTAAAGGAAATTCCTGTTAACATGTAAATTTTTCATGTAATTATCAAATTACATCCAAAACAAGCATCGGAAAGAACAAATGTTCAGAGTTCACACCTCCGGTAGCTTTTTCCGGAAGACAACCTCGAGCCTTGCGTCAAGTGTGTTCTCACAAACTATCTTCCCATCTCGAGACGCCAGCACAACCCCACCAGAGCTAAGTCGACAAGATTCACCAAAAACAATTAAACATTTAAACGGCATGAAACAAATACACAGGAATCAGTTGCTAAGAAAAATAGGACCTAAAGAATACCAGCATTCAGAGTTTAATAGGTATAACAAAGAAATTGCATAATTAATGAAGCAATGCAATAGAAGACGATATTAAAGATCAAGATGAAGTCTGAAGAGCCATATTATGTAACTTTTCGAATATTCACAACTTTAACTAGTCAGAAAATATACCGTAAGAATGACTTGTGAAATAGGTTTGAGCACATAATTGTTGCAGAGGGCATAAAATACAGCACCATCATCCATACATAATTGGAAAATTTAAATACATACCCCACAATTCTTATGTGTTAAAAGTTATATTAAGAAATAATTTATTTTTGTTAGAAGTCATGAGAATTAGATTTATTTCATTGGGTTGGATTTATTTCCTTTCTAATTTTAGTCTTTCTTATTTTATGTCGTTTCCTTTATCTCCAAGTAATTATTATGAATTGATTAATTGGTGTTATATATCTTTTCTATCATGTTATTTCTTTTTTTTTTCCTATTCTAGTATTCATGTAAAGGTATTTATACCTCCTTTTCATATCAACAAAACAATTCCACTGAATTCTGAAAATCAACATGGTATCAGCCTTAAAACAAACTCTAGCCTTAAAACAGCCTTAAAACAAATCTCTTTGCCCAGTATATGCTTCTTGTTCTTTCCATAAAGAAGGTGCATTCCCTCTTTCATGAGATTGTTGGCATAATCGTGTTTAGGACAAGGTATTCTTATCTGGTTTCTTTTCACCCAAATTGAGTAGAAAGGTTGTTGTTTGTGATTGTCAACTTCGTTATAAGTGGGATTCAACATGTTCAGTTCTATCTAAATCATTTCTCCTCTGTTGTCTACATCGGAAATCCAAAGGGCAACGACTAGTTTGAGAAGCAAATAATAGGGATGCTTAACATCACCTGTTTGTCATGAATGGATTGGTTTCATGGAGAACCACAGTTCCAGGCAGAACACCATTTGTTTCCTCAGCTTCCAAGGTGTCATCTCGTGAGAATTGCTCCTTAAGTGAAGGAGCTTTGTAAGGAGCATAAGTTGCAGAGAAAACTCCCTGCAAAATTCATCTTGCAAGCAAGTTCTTCACTGGAACTCTTTAGTCCGACTACAGAAAACTCAGTGGCATATCCCTTTCCACCAGATTCTCCCTGTAGACTTCTTCATTGGAACTCTCCTATCCAACAACAGCAAATTCTCTACTTGCAAGTTACAAGTCTTTCCACTGTCGTCGGAACTCCGGCAGAGATCACAATAAGTTTTAGGCATCATATTTTGTGCCCATCAGATCTTTTGAGGTACAATAGAAGTCATTGTGAATGCGAGCCGAGATTAATAAAGGATGCTCTTTGTTCTTTGGTGGCGGCGGTAGCAACTGGATCACCAGCTTAGACGTCGGCTCCTCATCAACCATCCTCGTACGAAGCTTCCCTTAGAGAACATTCGACGCTTTGCCCAGTCTCAGGCCGTGCAACTCAAGGTCAAGCCAGCGCTTCTCTTCTGGCCTCCTTTCTACATCCTAATCTGCTTCATCCTGCCCCGCAGTTTGTCTGGTTTTTATTTCATCTCCCGATGTTGATTGTGGCGGTTTTTAAGGCACTCTTTACGAAGGTCAGAACCTTCTTCAACATGAAATCCCAAAAATTGACCCACAAACCCTCCTCCGGAGTTTTTCCCTGCAATAAGCGCTCCTCTAAAGCTTTTCTCTGGAGCAGACTCTCTTCTGAAGCTCTTCCCTACAGCAGGCCCACTGAAGCTTTTTTCCTGTCGCAGGCCCTGCTCCAGAGTTTTTTGCCTCCAGCAAACCCTCCTCTGCAGCTTTGATCCTGCAGCTAGCCATCCTCTGCAACTTTTTTCCTGTAATAGGCCCTTCGGAGTTTTTTTTCCCTGTAGCAAGCTCCCTTCCAGAGCTTTTCACTGCAACATGCACTCCTCCAGTTTTTTTTCCTACAGAGGCCCTCCTCCTATGTTCTTACCATGTAGGTCATATCTTGCAACTTTCTTGTAGGTAGTCTACTTCCCTGCAACATTATCTGTGGAAACATTCTGCCTACCTACAGCCACTGCAAAAACTACAATTAAAGATAATCACAATCAACTAAAAATATTCCTAAATGCTTTTAGGCTTGATTACCAAGTACGGTATGAAGACTTCAAGTTTTATCTCAAAAAATCTTCCTTGCCCATTGTTTGATATTTTCAAATCTAAGTTGAACATGGTTATCAACCATGTTTCAACTTGAGAGAGAGTGTTAGAAGTTATATTAAAAAATAATTTATTCCTATTAGAAGTTATGAGTATTAGATTTATATCTTTTTCTATTTTAGATTTATTTTTTTGGATTGAACTGATTTTCTTTCCTATTTTTGGCTTTTTTATTTTACATTGTTTCCTTTGACTTCGAATAATTATTATGAAGTGATTAATTAGAGATATATGTATTACATATTTCCTTTTATGCTATTTCCTTTTTCTTATCTTTCCTATTCTATTCATGTAAGGGTACTTATACCCCTTTTTCATATCAATAAAATAATTCCGCTTAATTATGAAAATCGACATTATGTAGTTAAATATGTAACATCTAATATAAATATATAAGAATTGTGTGGCTTGTATGTAATGCCCCTATATTTTTTTATTGTTTTCCAATACCTTCTCCATCATGCATACAATGGCCCAAGACATTGTATAACCTGGCATTTGGGATCTCTTGTGGCTAAGCATGAGTATGAAGTGCTAAGTCTAATAATTTTAGTTATTCTACTGAATAAGTAAACTTGTACGTTCCAAATTTTTATCATTTTACTATGCTTCCCTCCCACCACTGCAAATCCGCTAAACTTTGAATACCACAAAAAAATATACCATGAACAATTTTGCCAGCATATTTACAAGCCAAAAATAAAAACAACTAAAAAAATATTCACATGGCATTTAGAAACATTTCCTCTTCTTTAATAATCTATATGCTCCCAAAAACCACCAACACTAGGCACTCTTGCCATTGCCAACATATAAATTTAGTAGTATAGTAATACTTCACTGTAATTATAGAGTCCAAAAAGAATGCATAACTATCAAAACATAAACCGCACCGTTCATCTTAAATGTGAAAAAGAAAAAAACTCATCAAAATAACCTTCACTACAGCTTGGCCTTCATTTTTTTCTTAAGAATTGTCCGACGCAAGGGAAATAATAACACTTGACGCCAACTGACAAACAATGGGCATGCTCATTGAAGACCGCCAGGTGGCAATAGATGCTCCACCACCCTCAATAAGTCTGCTTTTTAGGTTGTTAACCCATATACTCCTAAACTCTAGAAGATTGATTGAGTGTCCTATTAGTGAAACAAGAGAGATCAAGCTGGTGTACTGGTAGGATTGAAATCTAAGGTGGATAACTATAATTTCATATGTTTAGAGTAACAACTTGATAGGAGCGAGAGAAGTTTCTCCAAATATTAGGGCAGAAATGACCGCCAGTACCAAATCAAAATGATACAATCCTAAATATATAAAATATAAGCACCAACAATTCAAGAGGCAGATGATCTCTCCTTAACCCTAACCCTAAGATTAAAGACAATAAACACCCATGGTCTAACCCTAAACATACTAAGCTCAATGTATGGCCCAGAATAATAACTAGCGAATGACTAAAGTACCTTAATAGTCTTCTGCCTAAGACAAGTTTTTAAATTATTTGGTGGATGGTGTTGTAGGTGTCGATCTAACAATATTCCCCTTCCAAAAAGACACACTATCCTCAAGATGGAAAATATAAAATGTTATTGGATCAAGTTGTGTGGCTATCACGTGACATCATAATTTGGCAATCATTTCCAATTAATCAGCACTTCTTTCCCATCGATCAATTCTTAGCACATCTCTTTTAACACAAGTGGCTCCAAGAGAACTTTCATAACCCCATCCACTATTCGTAAGTGCCTAATGCCTAAAACATTATCTAATGGCGTAACTTTGTTCTTGTGCGCACAATTTCTCTCAATATTCAATCAAAGGCAACAATCTTAATGACATCCACTGAGCATACCATAGCTAATTGATTGCCTTGGACAACATCAACAATTGCACTAGATAATAGATCTATCCATAGATGTTATAGCATATCCCTAACTTGAATTCTTCCAAATTCAACATCTCGACACTTGTAGTTTCAAATTCAACATTTAGATACTTTTAGCTCCTCATCCTCTACTAACTAAATAATTTTATAAAATGAAAAATATAAAGATTATGTTAATGTTAATCAGTATATTCATTTGAAACATTACGCAAGGCAATTGCATAAAAATTTAATGTATGATAGAGTAATAATTATTTACTAAGTTGCTTAAACTTAATATGTTGTTTAACTATCATTTTTTTGGAATATGTTTGACATATTAATATGGGTGATAGGAGAGGACATGTGTACAGGAGGAGATGATATGTTGATGATAGGGAGTAGTTTCTTTAGTTATAAGTTTTCTTTACTATTTTTTTTTTACTTTTGTAGTTATATAAATTGGATTATCTTATGACTCTGTTAGAGGCTTTGTTTATATGTAATTTTGTAGATTAGTGGTTCTTTTCCATATTAAATGTTATTGTGGATTAATATAAATATTTAGAGAAGTCTTTCATTGTCCGATCATCCGTTCCCACCTTAGCAAAATCTAAGTTCTCGGCCTAGGATGTCTTACATGCATGATCTTTCGCCTGAGATAGCTAAGATAAATTTCTTTAAATTTTCAACCCTGATCTTCTTTCAATTAGGTTCTTGAGGTGGTGACAACCCTCCCTATCATTGTCATGGTCCATATGTAAAACACAATACATCATAATGTCCTACATGTGAGGGCTGACTTTCATCGGTGTTCGGCACCTAAAATACCTTTATTTTACATTCCTTCAACTAATTTGGCCATGGACAAAGTGACAACAAGTATAGAATGAGTAGGTGGTGGCGGCGAACTCTCCTTCCTCTGTAGTTTTTGCACCGTCAAATGGAACTAATCTAGGTTGGTGGTGAACTTTTTGAAGGTGATAAATTAATTCTCCGGACTTTGAGGCAATTATGCTGCTCTCTGAATGACTACACATAAGGAAAGTATAATAATGAAAAAATAAAAAAGAATGCATAGACTTACAAAGAATAAATTTAATTCCTACAGAAATAACGATTCATAAAACAGACCCCAAATAATTGGGACAAGGCCTATATGATGCTTTGAATCAACCACTAAAAACATGGGTAAATTATCATACCAGCAAGACATGCATTTTCTTTATATATATATATATATATATATATATAAGAATAAAAAAGGAAAAAAAGAAAACTAATAATAATAAATATAAATATGGGCAAATTACTTTATAGATTAGCAAAATGATAAAGCACTGCTCAGAAATTTCTTTCTCTAGCCAGGAGTTCATATTCCTAGTTTCCACAAACCTACTGATGTCCCCTCCACAAAAAATTTCTAACGCAAATATATCAGTTCCCGCAAAAAATAAACATAGCTGTCACCAAAAATCCCCCTGGTAATATCATCATACTGATTCAAATCATATTACTTGTGGAGCTCGAGCCCCCAAAGAAAATCAAACTTCATAACCAACTAGGCAAGTATACAAACCAACGCATATCTATCACAGTTGATAAGGCAAAAATAGGCATCATGCCCCTTTTAAAGGTTGCCTCGTCAATTAAATAAATCGTATATATCCCCAACTAATCACTTTACCAATGCCCTATTAGAGTTTTGCCATGTCACTGCCCAGATATTGCATCTCCAGCCAAATCTATTAAATGCTGACAGCTAATCTCAAGATCCACCGGCAAATCACAACCACCGACTGATAACCCATTTCATGTAATTCCATCTCTAGTGGCATGTCTTGGCATTAGTCAAATCAAACATCAACCTTCGTGCAAGTAAACCATATGGAGTTTATTTATCATTCAATCCCTCAAATCAAAATAACCACAATGTCCCTCGAAGGATCAATCACCCTACATATCAATCTGAAAATCATGTCGAATTTGATCCTCCTATCTCCAGTAAGTCGCCTCATTGGTTGGCAACCTATATCCAAGTAGAAGGTCAATCACTACACCGAATATGCCCTAGCATATCCTATTGTTAATCGAAAGCCAAATAACATCTACGGATCTATCTACTGCCCCTTCCCAATGATGGAAAAAATATAAGACAAACATATAAGGAGAAAATAATCACTCCACTTAAATACAAAACATATCCCTATATACTCTAACATATAAATCGACTAAATAAATATCACACATATCTTAGAAACTTGAAAGTCCTCCAGTTATTTTGGATTGACTAGTCCATCAGAAAGTACAATGCACAAAAAAAAAAAAATAATTTGCACTCAATAATGCTCAGTCTACCATGGTCAAAGGAGAAAGAGTTATGCCTTCACAAGTACTATAGCCAAATATGTATAAATTTTAAATCCAATAAACAAAAAAAAAATCTATTGGGTTGGTAACAACTATCATATCCAATGAAGCCAAAATAGTCAAAAGAGATATTCCATGACAACATTGGAGTCACGCCATCTTGCTTCAAGGAAGCACCAACAAATTGGATAAGGGAAGTTCCCCAACAAAGCATACGACATATATGATCAGGTCAAAGGACGATTGAATAGCCCTCCACTCAAAATATCAACCCTACACAACAAATCTAATGTGCCTATTGACAAGAGGAGAAATGAGCTCTAAAGTGGAAGGATTAGAAAGAGCATTTTTAAAATGGTGAAGGTAAAAGAAAAAGGACCTATTGGATGCGAATTGGGTTGAAGGAAGCTTTAAGAAGGTCATTTTTTAATAGTGACCAAGAGATTCCAACAAGGTTAGGCTAATTTTGGGTTATCATTGAGAATGAAGAGCATATGACGACGATTTGTGGGGTTTAAGATAGGGTGAGAGGCTTGAAAGTAATGAGTTAAGCATGTATTGAAATGATCGAAATAAAAAGATAAGGTTGTTAAAGGGTGTTAAAAGTATGCAAAAGTGAGTAGTAGATTGAAGAGCTTACCGAAAAAATGAAATTGCTTATCAAAAGTTGAGAGGATTGAGTGGGGAAGCTCCATAACACAAGAGAGGAAGAAAGTGAATTAGCCACCAAGCTTTTTCAAAGAGAGAAATCTTCAATTTTGATTTAAAACCTATCGTTTAAAATATTATAATATAATTTAGCTTATATAAGCTTTTCATGAAATAGATAAAATAGAAACTCAATAAAAAATATAAACATTAAAAGGAGCCAACCTCAACATGAGCAAGAGAAATGAACCTTTCACAAGCCTTAACAGACATCCATCAAGCATGAATCTATTAAAATTTAGAGAGGCAATTCATAATACTCCATGCATACATCAAAACACTAGAATGGAAGCTTTTAAAGGAGGGTCAATCATTAACTTGCATGGTGATGTGGCAATTATAAGGTGGGGCTTTAACTTTGACTTACTTGGGTTGATCAAAGTTACTAGCTTGAATGGCCAATTTTAGTAGAATTATATAACTTATCACAACTACATCTTCATTCCGATAGCTGAAAAATAAAATAACGAAATGAAAATATGAAATACCATAATTATATTGAGCACATGCCTTAATCAAGCAAATTGACAGAGGAATCATCCATTCAATCTTGTCATCTACTTTCAGTTTTCATTTGCTTCTATAACATCCATAAACTTGTGTTCCATCAGTTTCCCCTACCTATAAAAAATCTTTCATGTTGAGTTGAAGTCTTCGTAAGGTGCACAAATGGAAAGAGAGTTTATCCTACATACAATTAATGTCTTCTCCTGTGATTAGGTCAATAGAAAAACTTCAAAAATATTTATTATTATTGGAAAATTCTTGGGAAAATCTTGAGAAATTATAATAGTAGCAGAATAGCAAGATTGTAAATAAAAAGTGAAGTGAAAGTGGGAGTTTCTTCAAGGGAATGTAAAAAATAGGCTCTTGTGGAAGGAGAAAGTGAAGCTTAGTATTCAACTATTTGATTCTCATCTTTTGTGGAGAATAGACATGCAAATTTTAGATAGCTTAAATTGAATTTATTGATAAGACAATATGATTGTCAAGAAAAAAAAATCTAGCATTATAAAAATGATGACCTTAAAACCTTTTATTAAACCTCCTCAATTACATCACATTGTCATCAAATCCCAAAAAGAGTATTCCAAGCCACCAATCTAGTCAATCCTTGGTCCTAAGGTCAAGCCACATATATTACGATGCTAAGATCATTCGTAAATTTCATGCCCCTAATGTCTCAAATGACCAAACTCCAATCAACCCCTAATCACAATAAAAAATAGTGAATAAAATTGATATAGCCTTTGATAAACGGCATAATGAGAATTGCCACTCAAAATTTAAAATATATAAAACTTACCATAACCCATCAAAAAAATATATAATATTAATTGTCTATGAGTGAAGCAAACTCTACCCACTGTAGTAAGCTCAGAGTGTCAAATTAAAATTTTATTAGAACTCAAAAAGGAACCAATCGTATCAATACTATCAAACAAAGCCATCTCAAAATTCTAAGCTAGAAAGAACCTAACACATGACAATGTGGTTAATCAAAGAGCAATGGCGCCACTATCTTGCAATTACAACAAAAGTATGAATGTGGCACGTATCTGAGCTTCAAGTTTTGTCGCATCTGATAGGGGCACAAAAGTGTATGTTAGACAAAGCAGATTTAAAGTTGATTGCCCTATAGCTTTCATCTTGAATTATTATGTCGCCTTAAATAAAGCACCTCATAAATGTCAATAAAGACTCTGAGTTAGATCGAGTTCTCCACCTCTATTGACAATATAAATCAAGGTCCATGATCGTTCAAAAAAGTGGCACCATGAAATTTTGATCGGATGAATCATTAATCCCTAAATAAAAACTTCTTAGCACAAGAGCGTACTATCTTCATGTGCACCAAGATAGTAATTGAAATGCCTAATTTATGAGAGTTCGTGATGCAATCATAATCAAAAGCTCTCTCCTTAGTGAGTTTTAATTAATTATGAAGGTTGTGTCTATTGCAATCCTAAGAAACACAAAAAAAATATCCTCACAACATGGCAAAATCTCTACCACCTGACAAAATCAACCCTCACAGAATACGAGTTACTTAGAGCTTTTCAAAGCCACAATCATACCCTCCTAATACTAATACTAGTATAACAAATACAACGCCCTCTTAGATATATCAACAAGAAACTTAATATGAAGGTCTTATATAAATAAATAAAAGTTCAAATCAGTAGCACCAAAGTTATTGCTATCTACCATCCAAGGGTAAAAGATGAAAAAAATTACATATCTCCCAATCATTATATTTGTGCACGCTTGTGCCATATCCAATAGGTGTAAGTGCCATGCCTCATTGTCAAGTAAATATCTTGTATGCACCAAGCACTGCATCCCCTTAATTTCAAGAAGTGGTGAATCCATGAATAATGCTAATGAAGATAATGATAATAAGTTAACTAAAAGTATTTCAATTAATTTATGAAGCTCAAAATGATATTTGGTGGATTAAGGCATGGAATGCGTTATAATTACAGCATACAACAACATAGATGCCTACCTTTAGCCAAAACATGAGAAAATTCATACGAGAAGCTATAATGATACCAAAAAAAAAATTTGTTACAT
The DNA here is from genome assembly GCA_003013225.1 of Phalaenopsis aphrodite. Classification (NCBI taxonomy): domain Eukaryota; kingdom Viridiplantae; phylum Streptophyta; class Magnoliopsida; order Asparagales; family Orchidaceae; genus Phalaenopsis; species Phalaenopsis aphrodite. The sequence continues at coordinate 1,812,614 of NEWO01000062.1, forward strand.
ATTATTTAGTTCTCATTAAAGAGAGATTATAGACACCAATGACATTTAATTATAAAAGTAGATTTTTTACCAAAATTGCCCATGAGTATCGTGATGACTACGAGAAGATGGTAGATACACATCCTTATCAACAATGATCTCAGGAGGATGGACACCAGCTTTTTCTGCATATTCATGCTTCGCATCGTTCAGAACAGCATCCACAAACTCAAGATCCTCCTCTCGACAACGTAACAATACAGCTGGTTCCTTCAATCGAAGCAAGCCCTAAAATTATAACACATAACCAGCCAATGTCATCATAGATAATTTAACATTAAAACAAAATAAAGCAAAAATTAAAAAAAAATTCAGTCCAAAAATTAACTTTTCCACCCAAACTAATCTTTAAAAATTTACAAAAAGAATACCCGACTGCATTCAGCTATAGAATCTTAGCACAACTAATTCATAACAGCATTTGTATTTACCCACACAAATACTTCATTCCTAAAAAAGCGAGCACATTCTTGTGCTTGTGAACCGTTTTGGGGAATTGGATGCCTCAAAGGTAGATTATTCTGAGGCCTATAATATACAGATTCTAACTTTATTTTAACCGTGTAAATTTTGAATGATGTACAAGAACTAAAACCAGAGTATATATAATGTATCCACTAATAAATACCAAGAACAGCGCACCAGTGCTCAAGAACACAGGTTTTTCTCTTTCTAAATCATTTAAGCATATGCATGTCATATAGAGTTTCACAATGGTTCGCATGTACAAAGAATTTAAAATTTTAATATGGGGTAATTTCCATACATAGCACACAATTCTAATGCATTTACACATCTCACAACTAAACTTTCATATTTACATAAATAGCAATTCGGTGCTTTGTACGCATCAAAAGGTGCATTTCCCTTTTTAAAAGTGTAACAGTGATTTCACTTTTTAAAAGTGTAACAGTGCTATTTTTGATGTGATATTAAAGATTTGTGTGGTATGTGTGTAAATATGAAAGTTTATGCGTGAGACATGTAAATAAATAAGAATTGTAACCAATGTACGTAAATATGTGCGTAAATATGAAAGTTTATAAGTGAGACATGTAAATAAATAAGAATTGTAACCAATGTATGTAAATGCCCCCTTAATTTGACATTGTAAATAAGCGTGATACTGCTAACATTGTCAACTGTTAGCCTGACCTGAACAATCAAATCTCTCAGGAGATGTTTATATGTATGATGATGATGGGCAACATTCAGAATCTCCTTTGTAGCAGCCTCCTTCATTGAATTAACCAGTTTATCTTGACCTTGAAGAACTTTAATACGAGAAGCATTAAGCTGCATTGAATACTCACTGCCCAAATAAATGAAAATATTAATCAAGCCATGAATATAAACCATAGTAGACAAATAATCATGAAAATAACCAGCAATGATCATTTTAATTTTGTAGAAATTATATTGTAAAAATGAAATTCTACAGACTGAATATATCTCAAGTTACCATATATATCAAAAATTCTTTTTTTATCAAAATAGCATTCGTTGGCAAAACGAAGCAAATATGCAGGTGAAACACACATCAATCACTATAAAAAGATGTCATCATCATCAAAATCAGTAGCCTGCCTGAAATATTTGGAGGGATGCAAGCAAATAAGTTGAGAACCATATTTTCCTTTTTTTTCAAAAGTGGAAAATCCGATAATGTTACAATGCCTTAGTGCACTTTTGGCCAGCCTCCGTTGCGGAGCGAACAAAGCAGAGGAACAGAAGTTTTAGTGTTTGGATGACAGCCCTCCCTCCCCTTTGCATCCAACGGAAAGCAGTGGCAAAAATTCGAATGCAACTCCTGCAAAGCAATCGGCCCTACATTCCGCAGTAGGCAAGAGAAAAGTCCAATTTATACTTTTGATTAACCGGCGGTGACAATCACTCCATGGTTCGACATGAAGGCATCAACGCTAGCGAGTCTTACCTCTGGAGGGTTTCCAGGAACGATGGACAGAACCTTGTGTGAGATTGGCAGCAAGCTAGGTGGGGATAGCTCTGATGCCGTTAGCGAGGGCATTATCACCGGAGATTTCTTATATTGTTCTTTGAACTTCAAGCGTTCAGTGACTTAATTGCCCGCTTGATTGATGAGTAAGATACAAGAGCTGGTTTGCTTCCGCCTTTCTCTATCTCTTAGGGCAAGAAGGGGCAAACTCAGAGAAGAACCTTGCGTGAGATGGGAGGGGAGGCGACGTGGTAAAACAGTTTTTTTTATTTTTCAACGTCTCGTTAAAACGAAGAACATTCAAACGCTAAGTTTTGGTTACTGACGAAAACTTTAAAACGCCGCCTTTTAAAAAATTGCTTTAAAATAGAATTCATAAAACGGTAAAGCATTCACAAACGAGGCCTTAGTCAACTAGAGAATGAAAAACAAGGAGCTTATAAATTTAACATTTTTATATTAATAAACAAAAATATAGAAGTAAAAAAAGTAATTTAAATAACTAACACATAATTTTTAAGAAGTAATATGACAATCATTGTGCAAACAAAACCTTAAGAGAAGTTTCAGTAAAATTTATACAGAAGGACACAAGGAATATGATATAGCATTCTCAACAACATCATTAGTGTTATCCCTTAAAAGCAAATAAGATGAGAAATTTCCTATTTTTTCCAAACTGAGAAATCTCACATATCTTAATCCGCGTCAATCAGTTAGAGAAAGAATAACAAGAAACTATGACAAATTCAACATTTTGATTTTAAAAAACAAAAATATAGAAGAAACAAAATGTGAGTTAAATATCTAATAATTTTTTAAGAAATACAACAATCACTGTGCATATAAATCCATTATAGTCTCAGTAAAATTTTACACAAGGACAGATGACGTATGAGATAAAACCATGAATGAGCGAAGTTTGAAAACATGCTGCAAAAAAGATAGCAGTTAAATACAACTTTCTTAAAAACCGAATAAAAAAACTATTGTGCCATGGGATCTGCTTTTTCAGATAAATTGTTAGATCAAACAGGCAAGTCAAATTCTCTGACAAGAAATTGCATTTATCTGCCTATGTCCATTTCACATGATTTAAAATATTTGAAACGGAAAGCTAAAGAAAGAAAAAAAAGAAAGAAATAGCTTTGCAATTTGAAAGCAAAGAAGAGCCTTGCAGAGGAATAAAATCTAGAAAATGACATAACGGACATAGACTATGTTCTTTCAGGTCAGCCAAATTAACATTGGAACCTGCTGCATAATCACTTCTTGAGGAAGAGGCTCAATGTGAAAGAACTCAGCTGTGGAAATGTTGGTCAGAAGCTCAGAAGTACCAGCTAATCTAAAATCTCAGAACCACTAGCTTATCAGTTATCATAAGTGCAATCCAACCTAATCTCAGAACCACCAGTTTATAAGGTACGGTAGTTTTGAGCAAACTTAAAGTGATAAAAAGTTGAAATTTTGAGAGTAGTGAATAGAGTTAAGAGAAGTAGCCGAATTGCTGGCAACATGAAAATTTTTCAAAATGAAGTTTAGCCATGTTCAAGGTGGAAAATTAGAATAAAATTTTGGTCGATATCCTGACCAAAAGATGATCAAGATGGCTTTCAAAAACCCTTGGATTTGCTTTGAAATAAGTGCAATGCATAAATAATAAATCAAAATTTATATTGCACACATTTCATTGTAACTACAAATGATAAAACCTGCGTTTAAAATTATGTAATATAAGGTGCGCATTGAGGCCTCCATCAGAATTTTTACAAAAATATCAATGAGGTGTATGCCCCATTGTCTCACCTAGGATGAGGCATGTCAAGCCTCAAAAAATGCCTCAAATTTTTTAGGCTATCTGCAATTTATAAAAAAAAAAGCTAAAAGTAATATCAATATACCTCACCAACTAACCCTCACACCCCACCATTAAATAATAAAAATAAAAAGAAAATTTAATCAAATAAAAAAATGTATTCAGTTAAAGTTATAACTATTAACATAGTTATTATTTTAATTAATATTTTATTAATAATTATTCAATAAAAATAGAAGAGAAATTGGATTAAACAGACTAAGGAATGTGAGAATGTACATACGACAAAAGATAAGGCATGAGATAAACAATTCATTATTCCGACAATCCTAATGAAAATCAATTGGATGATTAGAGTAATCGAGACTTCTAAATTTAAAAATTCAAATAATGATTAGTTATATTCTTTTTTGAGAGGAGGTAGCAAGAGTGAGATAAAAAACGTATATTGAACTTATTTTGATTTTTATATTTTAATATTTTAGTATTTTATTTTAATATCTTAACTTACTTTAAAAGTTTAATATTTGTATATCCCATCTTATTTTATAATTTAATGTTAAGATACTAATGAGTTACTTCTAATTTTATGCAATTACTTTATACTTAGTTATAATGTTGTTATATTACTTCTTAATGTATTAATAGGTTAGGACTTGATATTTTATGTCTCTTCTTAATTTATAATTTATACAATATCTTTTGATGTATGCAGTTTTTAAAATTTGAGGTTGACACCTCCAAATGTCTTGAGACTTAACCTCACTTTACAAATGAAAAATGATTCAGTGACCAATTGTGCAATTTTAAAAAATAGTTAATTAAAAGCCATGATGACCAAATTCTGGCTACCATGTCCTCACAATAACTTTTTTGGATAATTATTTAAGGTACTATGTTAAGAATTTGTTCTGAACCAAAAGATGGCCCAAGTTTTGAAATATATTCATGTCGAAGGTTTGCTCAGCTGGATGTTTTCAAAACTAATGATTTTACAAACCAAAAGTAACTAGAATGCGTGCAATTTTAGGATAGAGAATTTGTTTGATTCGATGCAGATGAAATAGCTTTTGTATTTTTTAGAATAAAGTTCAAATAAATTTTCTCTCATTCATTATCTATAAAAACTCAAAAGGAAGGTGACAGGCTAGGTGTGGCACTAGCAAGGTGGTAAGGAAATTTTGTGCTTTTCTTTTTCTCAACAACTTTATTAAAACAGTTTTGTAGATATATATGAAAATATCAAATTCCTCTTTATTATTGTAAGAAATTGCAAATAAGGAAGCATCACAAGTGCAATGCAATGATTTGAAAATTGCCTGTTCAGATAATTTCCAAATGCATAAAAAAAGAGACTTGGAGGCATTTTAAAGTCCTTAAAATTTTACTTCATATTTATTTGGCATCAAACCAAATAACAAAAAATATTGAATAAAAATAAAAACCCTAAATACACTCATAATGCTTCCAACCAAATTGCTCCTAAAATTAAAAAATGTAGATAACAAATACTAGAGCCCATTCTTCCAAAAAAAAAAAGTTGTTATCATTATTATTGTTAGTGTTGCAAAGTTACATCAAATCAAATGTCGTCTATCTGAACTTCTAAATCATACATTATATCTTTACAATTTCTGGCAATTCAGCAATGCATCTAAAATATACTTGATGGAAAAGTTAATTCTTCTTTGGGTAGCTTTAAAGAATACTACCAATGCCAGTACATCGCCAAAACAACCATGCATGTTGGAAACAAGTAAATATAGACATAATAGTGACTCCAAAAACAAACTAGCTAACTTGATTAGTTGAATTATAATTGAATGTTTTATACAAGTCGCTAAAATTCTAAGGCTTTCTATGTTTCCTACTTCTATCACCAGTCTTCACAAATATGTCATGAAGTGAATGTTTTGAACTCCTCAGTTACACGGCAAGCATTTTGTAAGGACATTTGTTGCATTAGACTCCAAACTTATAACAACTCAATTATTAATGCATTTATTTTGAAATTTTCTTTATCACAAACTAATTTCATGTAAAAAACAAAGATCAAAATCCCTACCGCATGTGTGCACCCCCCTTCATCACTATGCATTCATTGAGAAAGAACTTGTGAAGCAAGTTGCCCATCACTTCCATAATCCCAACTTTATTTCAAGCATTTTAACATGACAGACTCAGCACAACAATCCCAAGCAAAAGGCCAAGTCAACAAAAAATAAGCATCATCACTTCAAATCATCATATGCTAAAGGCAGATCGAAAAAGCCTATTGCTCCTACTAACAACAAAATATAAAAATAACATAAATCAAACCAAAAGCAGACGAGCAGATGAATGCACAATTTACATTTTCCTTCGAACTTCAACTTGCTTCTGTTTGCGTTCATATTCTTGTCTAATCTTCTTTTTTTCTGCCTCAACTAGTTGCAGCTTCTCAATGTTAAATTCCTGAAATTAAAAATTGCACAAAAATAATCATATGCTTTAACTAAAATTTAACAAGGGATGAAAATGCTCAATCATCACAAAGCAACTCAGTGGATCAATCGGTAACAAAGGTAATATGAATTTGTATAGGAATTTGTAATGGCTTATATCAGTTATCTATTAATTATAATAGGTACGAGTGTGCTGTGTTAGGGTTAGTAGCTAAATGGGCCTCGTAATTATTTAAATGCCCATCTTGGAAAGTACTAGGAATCAAAGAATAAAATGTAAAAACATCTTTGCTGTGGTCCTCTTCTTCCCCTCCTCAATTCCCCAATTTCTAGAGTTTGCGGCAGGCTTGAAACAGTGGTTCATCGGGATCATAACAAAAATTTAAACAAAAAATTAACCATCATCTGATGGAAATATACTAACATCGCTTCATCAAGCTACCATTCCAAGTGAGAAGGCAGTTTTCAGTTTCTCACATTCCACCAATTATTTAACCGCCCACTAATCAACAAATCTGATGTGATTCGATCCAGAAAAAAGCAACTAGGTCGTCACAGACATCACACTGCTCTCAACAACACAGGGAATAACTTCAATCACAATAAAAAAATTACAAAAACCTAATTCCTACTTCAAAATCCAGCACAAGATCTAACAGACCAAACAGCGAAAATGATTCACCATCAAAAACTCTTTAGCCTCCACCATATATCTCATTCCGCCGCTTCTCTCAAACCTCTCGAAGACGGTTCTCAACAAACTCCGCCGAGTAGTAACGCGAATCAAAACGGCGGGATCTCACGGAAAGGAAATCGAATATACAATATGAAAAAAGAGGGAAAGAGAATCAACCTCTTCTGCGGAAACGGAGATCTCGTTCGCCTTTTCCTCGGCCTCCTGGCGGATGAACCGCACCATCTGCTGGATCTGCCGCGAGACATCAGCGTCATTCATTTTGGGATGGAGGGGTCGGGGTATCACCGGAGACGGAGGATGGCAACCGCAAGGAGAGGCAATCAAGAGTGGTGGGTTGGGAAACAGGGATAGAGGATTGGGTGGAGATATTTATAACGTGTCGTGGTCAGAAAAACGGGAATGAAAAATTGCCAGAAAAAATATCTGAGTAACCGCGAGAGAGTTGCAGTTGAGGAGCGATCGTTTTATTGACCTTTTAACCCTTGCACCGTAATATTAGGGTTTGGTATTCTGAAAGGAGAAA
>NEWO01000062.1:1820475-1839404 GCA_003013225.1 Phalaenopsis aphrodite
AATAGGAATCTCTCCCCCTGATTTGGATCGAATCCAAAGTTCATAAGTATTCAAGTGTTGTAATCTCTTTTTCTCAATTAAGTGTACAACTCTCCAATACTTTTTCTTGACTTATTCCATGAGTTTTGTCCTTATGAGTCCAAGCATTGCTAGAGATGGGCTGATTTAATGTTAAGGAAGAGAGCAAAAGTCGTATGGGTAACTTGAGAGATGTTTGTTTGAGATGGTTGATATTAGAGACAAGTTCGAAGATATGGCAAAGAGTCTTAAAGAGCATGTCATGGAGTCCAAAGCAACAAATATGGAGCAATCTAAACAAAGATGAGGGCAACGAGATTTTGCTGCATGCAAACCATATGAGAGGTCAAATGAACACATATATGGCTTTGATTCACGCCTTGCTCAGGTGGAGGAGGCTTTGAACGACATGGAGACCCAAATAGATGATCTAGGGCAAAAGGTGGATGAACTTGAGGAGGAGGACATCACCATTCATTCCATAATCAGATGTATGATGCTTCAAGTGGATAAAACCATGAAAAAAAATTTGGTGAAGATGCGAGAATATCTAATGGAAGAGTTCCTCAATGTACAACAATCTCATGAAGAATAGATCAACAACATATGTGACAGCCTGGAGGAGATGTGTGGAGACATTTTATTATGCAAGAAAGCATTAACAACATCCAACAACAATCATACTTTCCAAGTCAAGCGCATCGAAGTACCAATACCTAAGAGTTTTGGGGGAGCTCGCATTGCAAAGGAGGTAAATAACTTTCTATAGGGACTCGACCAATACTTTAGAGTTATTGGGATTACGGATGAAGAGACAAAAATTCAATTTTCAACTCTTTATTTCTCACACATCGCTATATTGTGATGGAGAAGAAGGTGTTAAGACATCGAGAAAGGCATGTAAACCAAATCCACCTTCGATGACTTAAAAAAAAAGAACTAAAAAGACAATTCTACCCTGAGAATACGAGGATCGGGCTAGAGTCTGGCTGCGAAGGCTCAAGCAAACGAGATCCATTCAATAATACATCAAGGAGTTGGCGCTGCCTAAAGTAGCGCCATCAGTCTTCATTTTGTCATTTACTATTAAAATATATCAGATAAAATATTATAACTTTTTCTAACCATGCAAGTTTTTCATAGTTAATGCATTTAAAATTTTCATTGCACTTCTAATTAGTGGCTATTGGATAACAAATGTAATGTAAAAAAAATGTAGACTACCAATGTATTTAAAATACTCATAAGTTATTTGTTTATCTCTAAATTAAGTAGAGAAAAAATTTACCTTTGTTTTTTTAAGATTTCTACCATTGAATACAATTTGGAAAGACTTCTTTATAAAATGAAAACCATGGTGTGGGTATCTAAGGTGCTGCCCCTGCAATATGTCTTCTTGATAAATGAACACAATGGTGTGAGTATCTGTAGAAGGCTCTCAGGTGCATTCCTTAAGATGACAAAATAGGAAAAGTAGTGGCATCAATGTACAAACAAAATGACTGGAACAAAAAATGAACAATATGTAGCAGCAATTTATTAGCTCTCTTATTGGAATTAAATGATTTTAGTATTGTTGAAAAGATAACAAAAGTTTTCTAAAACCTTTATATTAATTACAACAACAAAATTTTATTGGATATGTAACAATTTTTATAAATTCGAGCAAAATGTATTGTTACGTGCGGAGTCCAATGAAATAACGCCACACGTAAAGAAAAAAAAAATCGGCCTCAGTAACACAGGGGAATATTCCCCCCAAGTTGGTCATGTGTTATTGTATGTTATTCAAGTGTTATTGATGTGTTATTGTGTTATTATAACACAAGGAATATTCCTAGAACACAATAACACATGAATAACATACAATAACACATGAATAACACGGGAGAATATTCTTCATATTACCAGACCGATTTTTTTTTCTCTAATGGTGTGATTTCATTGGACTGGTAATATGTTCATAAGACTCCCACTCCGCTTATCCAAATTGGACATTCAAGGCAGCAAGTTTCCGTCAAATATTGTAGATTAAGAACTGAAGGCATGACAATCTAGTGCCCCAATGCCCAAAAGCCGGTGCCTCCGCTTCTGAAATAGATTCAAACCTAAGCCCAGGACACTCCAACACTCGAAAAAGAGCGCTGCATCACCTAAATGCAGCGCCCCAACGACTAGACCAGTGTCGCCACAATGACCAGTCCAAGTCCAGAAACTCGAGAGCACAACACTACAACACTCAGATGCAACGCCGCAGCTCCCTTTTGGAGTGTTACATATGTAAGTACAAATACATTATGTAGCCAAGTTCAGAAACTCGAGAGCACAACTCTACAAAGCTCAAATGCAAGAAAAATGATTTGAAAAGAATTAAATAATAATATTAGAAGTAAAAATCAAAGCAACATGCAACATTATCTGTTGGTTATAATAAACGGCTAAGGAGCTTACAAATACCGCCGTCTTATCTTCTAAGTTCTCGTATATTTATGTACATAAAAATATTCAAATTTCGGCTATTTATAAATTAATATTTTCTTGCCTTACTGTCTCGCATCAATATCAAAATTCAATTTTTTTTATTATTTATGTTTTATTTTTTTATCAAATTATTAATATTTAACTTGATTATTTTAAAAAATCATATTAGTATTGATTTTGTAAATAACTAAACTTTAAGCGTTATGTATGTAATTATCTCTCTCCTTTGCTATTATTATTATTTTTTTTTTTAAGAAATGATGGTTGACGGGTGGAATTGCCAACAACTCCTCGCTCGCTATCTGTCATGTCTGGGTTAGACCCATGGGCTTGATCACTTGAGTAGCATCCTCATTCAGCATCAGTCGTCTAGAGCGGATTCGAACCCAGATCAGAGGTGACTTACAATTGACGAAGCAGATGCTACCAACTGATCTGAGAACGCGGCGTAATTTTATTATATTTGTGTAAGAAGTCGTTAATCTCTTACATGGTTCTATGAAGTTTTGAAACTAAGGTTTTTAAGTTTGAGCTTAATTTATATTTTGATACAATAACTAAATTTTTTAGCTTTCAAAATTTTGATAAATTGACATTTTTTGGATTAAATTTTAATTGACTAAATGTTTATTTAGGATTGTTCTCAATTTTATTAGATTTATTTTGAGATGAGCAAAAGTAAATTTTAATTAATTTTCCATGTTTTATGAACATCTTAGAATAATTTTAATGATTTTCATATTCATTTTAGCTAAAAAAATTTCATTTTAATTATAATTAATATTATTTTTATTACTTCAAATTTATAAAATATTTAAAAAAAATATTTGCTGAAAAAAATGTAGTATAAGAGAAATGGTCTACTTGTAATATTTTGAACTTGTTTGGTTGATGTAAAGTAAACGAAGAATTTTACATTTTTTGTTAGTTTAAAGGAACATAAAAAGAACATATAAAGTATGCTCGTTGATAACAGCGTCAATGATTGATAACTGCGATGTCTCGGGTGGGCAGCGGATGGTGGAGGTCTGTAACAGACGACAACCATGGAGGCCAGTTGGCGACGGGCTGCCAGAAGGGTGACGATAGAAATAGGTGAATGGTGAGGCAACATCAGGTGGCTGACTCGTCATGTTGCCAGGGGGCAATGACGCAGCTGCAACTACTATTTGCAATGTATTTGAAAATTACTCAAATCTACAGATTTAGAATATATCAGTTTTGAATTTCAAGATGAATTCTAAATTCAACAAAATTTGATATTACAATTCATTTTCATCCAATCAAACATTAAAATTTTAAAAAACCCATGCAATTTATTTACTTTACACAACTAAAACAGGTAATTAAATAACACCTTAAAAATAAACCTTTAATAAATTACATATTAAACAATGAATAAGCTAGTTTAAGAGCATGATAAATTACATATTTTCACAAAGTGATCTAATTTATTTAATCACTAACTTGAATGAATGTTAATCAAGTTGTCCAAATCATTTATCAAGTGGAGTGGTTCACAAACAATTCTAATCATGATGAATTTTAGTGAAATTTAGCCAATGAGTCTCAAATTTAAAAGCCACAAATTACTTATTTATTTATGCCTAAAGTGTAGACCCTCTTGCTTTAAAACAATCTTCTTGGCCTAGATGTTCCATCAATGGCATCCTCTCCATAGTACTAGAAGTTCTTTATGCAAAAATTTGGCTTGATTGAGGATCTGCTCGTCCTGAAGCTCATTTGATCTTCACCCACTTTAATGGAAATGCAAACTTCTTTATAAACATGAATGATCTTTGTTTGTCAACTTCTCTGAAATTTTTTGTAATCTGTAATATGACATTTGAAGTTTTGATCAGACACGAACTTTTATTGGAATAAGAGGATGCACACGAGATTGTGTTAAGATGTTGGTAAAGGAATATGGATGATGGTGGCTTGAGATGTCAAGGCCATTGAGGAAGCCCAACCCCATGAGCTTCTTTTAGGGTTTAAGAAATTAAGTCTTGGTTGGGATGACTAGGGATGGTGATGTGGGTGAGTGGATCCTTGAGGCTTGAAATTAAGTATTAATACTCCAGATGATTATATTAGAGTTTATTCACCAAGATAATTAAAGATAATTAGAGTTAATGAGTTGATTCAAATCAAGTGATTCATATAATTTAACTAATCATAGGTGTTTATTATCTTCTATCATGATTGAGCAAAAATTTTAGATACTAATCTTTTTTTAATAATACTTTTTATCAATATTTTGAGCTAAATTTGTGCTAATTACTCTCATCATCTCATCAAGTAAGCTCTTAATGCATAAAAAATTATGGGAAAATTTATGTATGTAGCACGCAATTTTTACGTATTTACATATCTAATACCTCAAATTTGATTTTCACACTTATAGGGGTCATAAACCTGAGGAAATATTACATCAGGACTCCGCACGTAGAGTTGTGTGCGGAGTCTAGTGAAATTACACAACATAATAACACCGGGGAATATTCCCCCCGTGTTATTCAACTGTTATTGTATGTTATTTATGTGTTATTGTGTTCTGAAAATATTCGTGGTCTTATAATAACACAATAACACATCAATAACATTTGAATAACACGGGAGAATATACCCATGTGTTGTCGGGCCGTTTTTTTCTCTATGTGTGGCGTGATTTCACGTGTGGCGTGATTTCATTGGACTCCGCACGTAACTCTACGTGTGGAGCCCGAATTCAATATTTTACCATAAACCTATCCTTCCAAAAGTATATTTCAATTTTAAAAAACTAGTGATTGTGATATTTAACAAGCACTAAATATAAATATTGCTTAATATTTTAATTTTTTTTAAAAAAAAAATCATATGTAATTAATTAACAAAGCTAAAAATAAAAGTAAAAAAAAAACGTTTTCAAAGGCAGCCTTTGCTTTTGTTGACAACTGAAAGAAAGGTCGATCCATTCCCTAAGCGAATCAAGTAGGCAGAAATAAACAAATAAAGGGTATTTACAGACACAACACACAATTCTTATGTATTTAGATATCTCATCCCTCAACTTTCCTATTTACACCAATAACACTCATTTATTTAATATCACATCAAAATTAGCACTACTATAACTTTTTAAAACTCAATTACACATTTTTTGCCCAAGTTAAATGCAACAAAAAGTTATGTATGTAAATATGAAAGTTTAGGTGTGAGATATGTAAATACATGAGAATTATGTTCTATGTATGTAAATTTCCAAAGATAATTAATATGCATACCATCCAATTCATATGTGTTTACATATCTAACACAAACTTTATTTTTTAATATTTGTACAAAAGACAACAACAACAACAACAAAGCTACCTGAATCTTTTTTCTCCATTACATCCTACTGCGTGTCATATTTTCATTTAATTCTAATAGATTAAGATCATTTTTATACAATATGCCAAAGTCTTTAAAGGTCTAACTCGCTTTTCCTAACATAAATCGAATCTAAAACATCTAATTTCCTAACTGCATCATCAAATAGTCGACGTTTAATGTAATCAAATCATCTAAGATGACTCTCTCTAACATTATCCGTAACTGGACTTACACCTACCCTATCACAGATAAATTTATTTCCCATTTTGTCCCTTACACTCTAAGCCGCTCACCCAGCAACGCATTCTCATCTCAACAATACTTAACTTTATTTTATGCTTCTCTCCTAAAGTCCAACATTCTGTGCCATAGAGCATTACAGCTCTCACCAACATCTCATAAAATTTTCCTTTCTAGTATAAGCGATACATTTCTATAACAAAATATGCAAGATGCATCCCGCCACTTCAACCAACTTGAATTCTACAAATAACATTCCCATCTATATCACCATCACTTTCAACAATAGATCTGAGATATCTAAAACATTTACACCTTTTAATGATTTGATCACCCATAGTTATAACTCTTCCACTAGAGCAACAATTGCTAAAATTACATTCCATATCTTAAGTTTACAAAATTACAACTTTTTTCATATTTATACCAAGCAAAATTTTTATATCACATAAAAAATACAGCTATTTCAGCTCTAAAAAGATGAAATAAACCATCCTCATGCTTAGGTAATGTAACATATAAAACAAAATTTAGTCGCCAGATCTATAAATATATAAGAATTAGAAGGTATATATGTGAATCTTTCATTAATAAATAAACTCATTAAGAACTAATTATGTTGAGCATTTTATTTGTAAAACAAAGTCAATTAAACCTTAAAATCTGCACCAAGCTCCAGATCTATTGCACATGCTATTTCTTCCCTCTTGAAAAATAAAAGATTTGGATTTTAAGCCTCACTAAGAAATCCAGGGGCTATGTGGTAAAAAAGTTAAGTCAGATTTAGCCTAAATCTTATCAGATGCAAAAAAAAATAGCAACTTTTAAATCCTGAATCTATTAAATCCACCTTCTTCTCAAACTTTCTTTGGTCTGCCTTAAAGCTAGGGTTTTTCAGATCCTGGTGTTGGAAGAACTCTGCAAATCAAAATTTACAGAAATTATTCAATCCAGTTAACAAAAAGAGCCTTAGCTAAATCTAGCTTGGCATTTAAGAAGATTTAGCCTAAATCATTCAAATCAAGAAAGATGGAAGATGCATAACTCTCTCAAATCAAGCTTTACTCATAATTTACTGAATCCAAAATTCAGCTCAAGAGATTCAATAGAATCCCTGTAGCTCAAAGACAATTAGAACAGATTCAGCCTAAAGATCTTCCAAATCAAAAAGCCACAAAAGTATAGAATTTCTTCATATCAGCAAAACAATCATAAAAGAGCAGAACAAACACCATTAGATCCACAGATAATCGCTTAGAAAATACATAGTCCAAACATAAAACATTATCCATAACATTCCCCATCAAACTCCACTCCATAACCATATATCAAACACGTCAAATACCCTTAAAACATCACATAACAGTAATTCATCATAATTTTTTATCAGTCGATATTTACAAGGAAGGGGGCACTGGTACTGGGAACCTGTTGTCTTCTTCTAGAACCAGGCGAGTCCACCTCTCATGGTTGGAGAAAGGAGGGTTTGATCGACGCAGAGGCTGTTAAGTTTCCACTCCGGCAGAGACTCGCCGTCTCCGGAGGCGGCGGCGGCGGCAGTGGTTCTCGGACGATTCCACGGCATGGTGAGCTTAGCCGGCTGCTGAGAACCGGGATGACCGGACCGGCCCTTCGCCGAATCTCCCAGCGGCGAAATCTCCGGCGGATTTTTTCCTTTGCTGCTCATCTTTCTATGATCTCGCTCTCTCTGTAATGATTTAAAGCGGTAAAGCACATGAGGTGCTTGTGGATATGCCTTTGGCGTGGTTTTATACAGAAGCGAGGTGGGAAGGAAAATATCTGCTGAAACGTGTCGGACGCATTCAGCGGATTAGGAGATATATGGTTTTATTTTTTTTTATATTTTAAAAGGAGAAAAAAATATTATTTTAATTTTATCATATTTGTAGAAAGAATAAGAGCGTTTATTTTAGGGATGGAAATGAGATTAGGGTCCGGGCTGCTTGTGGATAAGCCTCCCGCGGCATGCTTTTAGTGTATAAACTCAAACACAGTTTTAGATAAATTGACGAAACGCGTGAACTAAACGGTATGACGGAATTTTGAAACCGACATCCGCACTTATAAGCTGTCCCAAACGGACCCTTAGATATTGATTGCATGTGATGCTTCAATAGAGAAATCCATGTTGTTGGAAACCCAATGAAAATTTGAAAAAATAATTATTTAACAATTATGTGGTGCCTTTGTATTTTATTTAAATAATAATAATAATAATAACTTTTTAGTATTATTAACATATGTTTGGAAAAGAGTACGGTTTTAATAGGGTAGAAATTTCACATATTATGAGAAAGTCAAGAGATCCGGACATTCTTATTATACAAATTTCAAAAAGAGAAAAAGAATGAGACCAAACCTTCTGAAAGCATTTTATCGCTTTAAGTCATATATGATCAAAATTGATTGGAGAGTCGATCGAAATTGAGAAGTTGCATGAGATAATTTTAGCTCACAAAAATTAAGAACATGGCAAGGCACCAATTGGAGAGTGGAGGAAAGAACTTGTCACAACATAGGCAATTCACATTACTGGAGCTTTTATAACCATCCTTGAACGATTAAATGCAAAAGTTTCTTGTTATACCAACCTCAAAATGATTGTTGGCATCATTTTTATCTTTTGTTAAGATTGCCCCCCAATTTTGGAGCTTTAATGGCCCACGAGGGCAAGGTCAGTTGCTCTAACACAAGAATCCAAAAAGGGTAAAAAGCGGTCAGGTATTGTGGCCACAATGGTTGCCACGACCTAGCAAATGAGAAAGACTTGCGTCAGAAATCAACTGATGTCATTTATGGTATTGCAGCGTCTGGATTAGGTGCCAAGACATTCATTCAACTAATTTAATAAGAGCATTGAAGCTCCAACGCTTCAGACAACGAGACGCCACAATACCTAACCTAAAAGCATTTATGGTTCTCACTCGAATGATTTAATATTCAAGTGTGGTGCCACGACTCTCGATTATCTATAAATAAGGGACACTGTTTACGGTTTCGATACAACAAATCTTTCAAAGTGATGCTCAGCCTCATGTATCCCTTTATCTAATTTTATTATTTTATTATGAGAAAATGTCGTTACGATAGCATGCCCGCACAGTGAGGGCGAGAATTATCCATGGAACCTTCACTCCCTAATGAGTGGGGCAACGAGACCACAAATATTGATATTCGTGCCACACTGGAAATTGTTAGCACCCAAAGAATTTTGGGCACGAATGCCTAGCTTCACCACACCATAGCATTTCACAGTTTCTCGTAGTCCCAACACGATTAAACGACCACAAGAAGATTTTCAGAGCGCCTTCTCCCACCTTTTGTAGGTTTCCACATGCCACTGAGCAAGGTTATGATAGAGTCTGACAAGAGGGGCAGTGAATGATAACACTATGGGGTGTTGGTTTGTATTTCCCAGTGACATGAGTCAAAATTTTGTTTTTTTTTTGTATTAAGTTATACATTTTCTTCTCTATTTATTATGATTTTACGCTTATAAAAGGTTATTTATAGTATTTTTCAGTTACAGTGGTCGAACGCACTTCCTAAAGCAAAAAAAAAGATGTGTGTCATGAAGCTAACCTAGCGTAACCATGCTTAAATGTGCATGATTATGCTGACCTCGCAGGTTTTGCACCGTAGTTATGCTTGTAATGGTGTGGCTACACCGACTATGCCATGGCTACAGCATGGTTATGCCAGATTTAGGCATGGTCTCGCCACAGTGCAACCTGTTCTTAATTTATCAAGAAATTACATGCCAAACTTGACATGGGATATAATAGTGGAAGCTAGAATATGACCTAGGGGAGCCAACACTGGCTTGAATAGGTTTATTACAATTAGAGAAGAGTTTCCACTTCCATCCTTAAGATTTTTTTCCTCTTCTTTGAAGGAGAAATCTTCTAGATCCTTTTTTTCCTTTGAATGCTCAGAGGATTTCGTGTGTGAGAGATTTACTCTGTTAGAGAGGAAGATTGAGGAGGTATTATTATTGTATGACAAGGAGTGGGTGTATAGTAGAGAATATTTAGTTGGTTATAAGTTTTTTACTTTTCTGCACTTGTTTTTTTTTCAAATTTTCATAGAAAGTTTCCCTATTTTTTAATCTCATGTTCAGTAACTAATCTCTTTCATGTTTTTTTTATGAAATTTTATGTTTTCCTGATTGAATTATTCATGTGTTTCCCAGTAAACATTATTTGAGCTTTTAACTTATACATGTTGTTGTGTTAACATTTGATACATAGTTTACTCCTGATTTGATCAATTAGGATGTTGAAAACACTTGTAATTTAAACTTCTAACCGTCTTCTAATGGAATGAGTTTGTTAACACACAATAGCTTCATGAAATATGCATATTGCCATTACAACCTAAATCAGGGATCCAACACATCCTAAAAAATGTTGCATTGTTATGACATACCTAACTATAATAGAGATTCTAACTCTTCTTATGACTTAGATATAGGCTAAGAATATTATTATCCTTGGTTAGTAACTATCACATAGGTTAATTCATGAGAAAACGAAGAGAATCAACTATATCTGAGTCATATGAGCATGATTCTTACTTTTTCTCAAGGATGCTTAAGTACTCCATATGTTATGTTATTTTCATTCTAGTTTTTTTTTAATTCCCATTATAGTACTCCCTCTATTCTGTGAGGAGGGGACATGGAGCTTTGCTTCACATTGGTAGATCAGTCCTCCATACTGAGCACTACAAAAGGTTGGTAGATTCTCTTAAATATTTAAAAATTCAAAATTTTAAGTAATTTTGTGGCACTAACCATATTTATACGTTGCACTGGCGAAAAAAGTTGAGCCATGAGCCCTTCATTGCGGAGCTGCACCTCCAAACTTGCGTGACCGCGACTTTATATGTGCTTAAAAATGTAAGTACTTAACACTGCTGCCAAAAGATTTAATTCCTCAACAACTGTACTAAAACCTTAATAACAATTATAGATTCGATAAATATGGACGTAATAAATATTCAATAATTGTAAAGCCACACTTATCAACGCAAGTATACGTATCGCTCAAGTAATATAAGGCTCTAATGGAGTCCTAGATATCGATCCCATAGGGAGTAAGATTAGAACTACGAACTAAGATTTTAGAAAAGCAATATTTTAATCACAACAACGAAGTTCAATTTGTTTATCTGTCACTAATAGGCAATTGAAATAAATATGTAATTTTAATAACGATTAAATAACTAATTATACTAATGAAGGTTCAAATGTGATATTCAATATATAAGAAAGCATCCTTCTCCTTGTCAAGAAATTATATTGAATGGATAAAGTGAATTAGTTCAAATTATATTGTGCCAAATAGAAGTATACTTATTATTTACCCTTTGGTCCAGGCATAAAGAACATTGACTAATCCTACGCTTGTTTACTGAATCTGCGGCTAGGATGGGAGAATACCGGCTCTCACTTCGGAGCTCACACGTTCCCCTCACCTGAGGGCTAACATCCACACTTCAACAATCAAACGATATGACCAAATTGAGGATTTTAGTCTGTCACTCTAAAATCTCCAATTCTACGCCCGATAATATTATTTCCGTATTTATTTACACCCAACTTCCAAGGGCCTTGACCTTCCTGAATCTTGGATGTAATCTTCACTTTAGTTGTAATACTCAACATATTTTAACAAATCAATTGACCAGATTGAAAGTAAATTAAGATCGAAGTGAAAAGATCATCATAATTTCTTAAACATTTTCATGGCTTCACCAATTCAAATCACCATTTCACAAATCTCAAGACAAAGAGAAAGAAAGGAAAACTATTCAGATCTCATGGGGAAAACACAACAAAACTTGAAATTCATATATAAAATCAAAGTCATACAAACTATAACAATAAATAATTTTATCTCTAATTTCTCCCCAAGAAAACTCCATGAAGTTCCTTTGAATCTCTTCTTTTCTTTACAACACACAAAATTCCTCTTCAAAGCAGCAATGAGGAAGAAATCTCTCAATTTCTCTCCACTCTTACAATATTTCAAAGAATTCCTCACAATTTAGACACTCTAGTAAACTCTCTACACAGTAATGGAACATTTCTAATCTTCAGGATCTCTAGAGTCTTCAGAGCCCCCTTAATTTTTGGCCAAAATTTTCTTTTAAAGTTGTGGATGAGCTTTCCCGTTGCCTCAGCATCCCTTCAAAATTTGTCCTCATCCAAAGCCTAGTTGGTCATAACCGCCGAGCTCGCCGTCGGCGGCCTCGAGGGCGTCGTCGGTGGACCTTCTTAATGAATTAATTCTGGAGTCTCGAAAAAATCTCGCCGTCGGCGCCCTAGTTTAATTCTTCACATTTTGGTCATTTTTGCTCCAAATTCGCTCATTTTCGCATTTTTTTGCTCCAATTACCCTATTTCATCATTCATACAACAAAACATCAAAAATATCTTTCTTTAAAGTGCAATATCATAAAAAATAGTATAAAATATGTATGAAAATCTCAACATATTTTCTTTTGGTCAATGAGCCCGGGGACACATCAGTGGGTCGTGGGGCATTTCCGACGGGTCGCTATAAGTATAAAAAAGAAATTTAAGACTTTCTTTGACTCTTAATATTAAAAGTGTTAATTTAACATTCATTTTAATTTTGTATGACAAGTTTTGAGCAGCTCCAGGAGAGGCACTTGACCACTTAGGCCCAGACTTCCGCCAAGTAGTGGTAGTCAGTCTACCTCTGTGCAGTCTGAGTACGAGATTTGGACTCGGGAGGCTAGAAAGAAGAAGGGGATGGTTTATGCTTTGGTGCAAAAGGCATAGTCTTTGAGGCCAATGTCTCTTGTGGTTCAGTACTTACTTCCTCGAGATCCTCATAGCCAGATTAGGAGGCGCTTACCAGACAAGTCGCTGCAACCAGTTGTGTGACTAAATGATACAGGGCCAACATTAAGTTGAGAACTCTATAACTTGTGTGGCGAAGACTTCAGCAGGAAAGCAGCCGGTGACAACATTAAAGGAGAAGGAGGTGAAGGACAAGGGGGGAGACGATGAGTAGTTTCTTTTTATGTTTTCCTTTATTTGCCAGCATTAGTTTAAATATTTACTGTGAATTTTTTGGTTAATTTCATTATTATTATTTGGGACAATTTGTTACAATATTTTAATTTTCATTAATGATATGTATTTGAGTTTTGAACTGAGCTGACGTTGCTGGATAAATTGTGATTGAGATGTGAATTTGTTATTGCATACATGTTGTGGAAATGTAATTACTCTTTTATACTTTTTTTATGTTGTAGGTTTGTGTCTGATATGCGTCAGTTTTGTGTCGAACAATCAGACGCTAAATTGACAAGAATGTTCCACCATTCTTCAATATTTTTTGTTGCAAATATAATGGTAATCCAACTGATTATATTATCAGCTGATGGTTTTAGGTGCTAAATTCGGCGCACATGTAGCCTACACAGATTCGACGATGCAAAATATGAAACAAATTGTGTCAAAATATTTTGACACAAAATGGACGAAACTATCATTATCGACACCCGATTTACCTGCAAAAAAAAATCAGACGATAAACCTCAATTATCGTCGAATCTGAGTCAGAATTATGACTGATATGTACAACACAAATTTGATTAATTCATGTAGTGTACTTTACCTCACCACACCAATATGGGTGTAAATGATTCAAGTCAAGCTTTAGCCTCTTCGAACTCAAGCTCAGCTCATTAGTCTAATGATTGGCTCAAACTCATGCTCAGAAGTTGAGTTCATATATTGAGTACGAATTTAGCTCATTTGTTTAATGGTAGGCTCAAACTCAACTCATTTGTTCGAAGTAGTTGGAGAAGCATTACATAAAAGTATCAATATTAGAGGATGTTGATGATGGAAGGTTGTTGTCGGAACCAACAACCTAAGAAGAAAAAAAAAACACAAGAAGTTGCAATAAAACCATTGATACTTGAAGAAGATCCCAAAGCTATGCTAGAAGAGGAAGTTGTTATGGCTATTTTAAATATGGTGGTCGATAAGTTCTATTGGGATTTAACGTAAAATAAGGATGAAACGAGATTTTATTCTATTGGCTCATGAGCCAATAAGCTGAGTCTTATTAGGATTGATCTTAGACTCGCATATTCTAATAGCTATTACCTAAGCTCAAGCTTGAGCACATAGCTCGATAAATTGGACTCACGAGCTCATTAACGATACTTCCTTCGAGCCAACTTGCAAGGTTACTTGGCTCACCCGAACCCCATCCACCATTTTTATCAAATACCTTCCCCAAATGAGCTCTTCAACTTCCTCTCCCCTTCACACTATTAATTCCATCAATGTCTTCCCCTTTTCCCAGTGAGAGAGACAAATGAACTACCCCAAGTCACATCAACCAACCTAAGATTTTAATGAGGGCAAATATTTGGTCCAACTCAGTAAATATAAGGAATTATTAATTATTATGGGTAATTTCATCTATTTTTTTATCATTAAAAATTACTATTTATTATTTTCTAATTTTCTAATTTTCTAATTATATGTTTCATCAATTAAAATAAAGTCAAAATATTTATTTTTTTATTAAGCGTTGGACGGTAAAACGGGTGGGCAAGTGGGTGCACGTGGCCGGATAAGGATGATAATTGCGAAGCCACAGGCAACAATTTTTCTAACATTGGGAAGCATTTCATTAAAATATTTCTAAGAGAGTGCCTGCACATTCAGTCCCCTTCGAAATTTTGCGGGGCCCACACCTTTAGCTAAGGAAGTAACGTGGTTTTTTTTTCTTTTTTTTTTTTATTATTTTATAATTAAGATGGTTTTCGATCCGATTTCGAGTCGAGCAGCGACGGGCTTAAAAAAAGGTACAATGCGAAATTTTGGCTCATTGCGGATCATTTATTTCGATCTAGTCTCAATCTGAGTCAAAATTTGAATCAATTTTCGAACGATTAATGATTTTTTTTTGTTAAATTTGTTAAATTCACAGTCATAACATTATTATTCACTCATTTTTAGCGATTCTATTTCGAGCCGGGCCAGGTTGAGTTTAAATTGGCTCGAAAAAAATCGATCCAAAATTTTGACTCGTTGATTCGAATCACCTTTTTAAGGGCCCATACCTTATGTAAAGAGGTTGGCGTGGTTTCTTTTTTTTTTAATTATTATTATTATTTTATAATTAAGATAGTTATCAATCTGATTTCGAGTCGGCAGAGACGGGCTTAAAAAAAGTACAATGCGAAATTTTGGCTCATAGCGAATCATTTATTTCGAACTAGTCTCAATCTGAGTCAAAACTCCAATCAATTTTCGAACGATTAACGATTTTTTTTAATTAAATTTGTTAAATTAACAGTCATAACATTATTATTCACTCATTTTTCAGCGATTATATTTCGAGCCGGGCCAGGTTGAGTTTAAATTGGCTCGAAAAAAAAATCGATCCAAAATTTTGACTCGTTGATTCGAATCACCTTTTTGGTGACCCATACCTTTAGGTAAAGAAGTTGACGTGAGGTTTCTTTTTTTTAATTGTTATTATTATTTTATAATTAAGATAGTTATCGATCCGTTTTCGAGTCGATCAGAGACGAGCTTAAAAAAGTACAATGTGAAATTTTGGCTCATAGCAGATCATTTATTTCGATCTAGTCTCAATCTTAGTCAAAATTTGAGACAATTTTCGAACAACTAACGATTTTTTTAGTTAAACTCGTTAAATTCACAGTCATAACATTATTATTCACTCATTTTTAGTGATTCTATTTCGAGCAGCGTTAGGCTGAGTTTAAATTGACTCGAAAAAAATTCGATCCAAAATTTTGACTCGAATCACCTTTTAAGGGCCCACACATTTTTTTATTTTTTTATTTTTCCTCATAACGCTAAATTTGTGCCACCTTGGGTAGAATACGAAGAAAGGCATCAGAAAAAGTCAAATGAAAGTTAGTGGAGGATTTAATTTATATGATATTATTTTGCATGATAACTGCTTGAAAAAAAAAAAATAACAATTTGATGATCAAGTTCGAATAACATATTCTCCAATCAATATCTAAGTCTGGATGGTCGACAAGTAATTTGTTTGGACTATATGTTTAATTGAATTGTACTCCACCTCAATAAAAATTTTTGGACGTACATATTCTTGGTGGGACTGGTGAGCTGTTTTTTACGTCGGTCGTGTCGTTGGGGAGATGCGCTTTAGGGTATGTTTGGATGAGTTGTAGTTGTGAAGCTGCTGAAAAATAATTTGATGTTCACAAAGTTACGGTAGCTATTACAATTTTTATTTCTTTAGTCACCGGGCAGCTAAGAAATTGCCACAGCACCTAGCTAGGACCGGTGGGAAAACACAGATTTCAGTGGCAGCTTTTTAAGAAAATAGTTCAAACGCAGTTTACCCAAATAGACAAAACTGTGGTGTGATAATGCACCGCCACCGCACCGCCGCCCCAAACAAACCTTTAGTCGGTCGAGGTCTGCTGTTCTGCTTCTTTGGATATAGTTCTCCACATTTTTTCGTATGATGGAGTAGGGAAGTTGATTTTTCGAATTATTGAAGGCTTATTTTAAAAGAACTATCACTTCGCCCTTACGACTTAGCATAGACTTTGGAGAACCGAGTCATTTCGGCTTAAGGTAACCATTCCTCTTTTTGATCTGCTCATTTGATGAATTATCACAATGTGTAAGCAAGCCTTTTTGATTAATCAAGAGTATTCAAGAGTAACCATCAAGATGTAATTAGCCAAAGGAACACATTCCTTTGGGTATCTTTGGGTATTACTCTTAAACCCATAATAAAGAATAAAAATATCTAATTTCTCTGCTATGTGGGTTACTTATGTTAAGGCTTTCTCCGTAGATATGGTTTCAAAATATTTTACTTTGATTTGTTTTGGGCATGGGTCTTTGGCCTATCATACGAGGATCACACTAATATAAGTTATTCACGTTCTTTGATTTTTTTGTCTGCTCTAATTGTATTCCCTTATTTTTGGATTTCATTCCTTACTCGAATCGTTTTGATGATTCATAAAGTGTGATATTGGAAATGAGATTAATACGTCAATGAATAAACAAGTTGGCGACCCCAAGTTCCATTAATAAGTATGAAAATAAGTAGTAGTAGTTGGTCTGCTATTCCCGAGCAGCCTGAGATCTAAAGGCAAGATGCTAAGAAGGAGGGATGGGTCTACGACCTGTGTGGTAAGAGTATTGTATTTGAGGTCAGGAGCCCTCGTTTAGCTCAAGGTCCGATGTTGTCATCATAGAATCATGATGAACTTGTCTGACATTTCGCCGCGTTGATTGAGGAGCTACATGAACTAAGCTATAGAAATTAGAGGCTCGAGGTCATTATTGCACAACTGGAGTAGATTGTAGAGCATCGTGGCAAACAACATATTAGTTCGCTGCATGTTCACTGCATAAGAAGGAAGAGGAGAAGGATGAGCATGATGAGGATATCTTATAAGGTTTATGTTTTCTTTCTTATTTGATATTTAGACATTATATTATGTATTTATATTTTCCTTTTACATAATAGAAATTTTTATTGGGTGAAAAACTGAGTAGATTTTTTGTGTAATGTATGATTACTCTCTTTATTTTCATTATATATATATATATATATATGTTTGCAAAATTTGTTGTGTTGGTGATGCCTAAATGTGAAATGCAAGTGTACAAAATGTCATTGGTATTTTATAATATTTTTTAAATAATTTTTTGTAGGTTTGTGTCAGATTTGCATTCGAGTTTCCAATGCAAATTAACATCAACATAAATTTGATGCTAATTCTAAAATTCTTTGGTCGCTACTGAATTCCACTGCAACACTTCTATGTCAAAATAGTCTGACGTAATGCTTACACAATTTTGTGTTTGAATAATACGACACATTTTTTATAGTTAAATATTACATTCGAAAGCATTTTGTCAGAAAAACTAACAACGAACAATATCAAACATGTTCCATAATAAACTTTTTCGTCGAAATTGTCCGACACTAAATGCTTTTATGGCCTAGGTTTTTGCGTCAGATATGTTGTCAACGTATAATAGGGTTTTGCATCCAATTTTATCTCTATTACTGGTGGAATTTTTTTACGCTATTTTGTAAAATTCTTCTAGTATAGAGCTTGACAATTGAGATGTCATGACGCTAAGTTTAGTATGACTTGTTTGCAATTACTGCACTATAACTTTATTTAAATATAATAGGTTTTATTATTATAATGTAGTGATAGATTGCCATGCAAATTTCCTTCTCTTTCATGCATTAGATGCTATTACAAGTTTTGTTTAATATACAAAATTATTAATGTTCACCCCTACTTATCAGTGTATGGATTTAAGAGAAAGGAAAGAAAAAGATCAAGTTGATTAGAACTTGTACTTTCTTAGTTAAAGTTTTCTTTTTTATATCATAAATTTTTTTTTTTCAATCATGATGATAATATATTTTGATGAGTAGACAGACATATATGATGGTTATTATATCTATACTTTTTAACTATAAAATTTTATGACATGAACTAAAATAATAAAAAAAAAGGGCTTGTCACAATTATATTTTCCTTCCAAATGAATTTTAGGCAATATTCGTTGTTGCACATCAATACGATATAACCGGCCTTGATATTGTGGTTATGTTGATTGCAATTGTGACAACTTATTCTTTTCATTGCATCCAGACCCTGTAGAGTGGAGATCCAGACCGTAAGATCAACCCATAATAGAGCTTACAATTGTGACATCTAGACCATAAGATCCTACAAGAATTTATCATTATCTCTTCCAT
>NEWO01000062.1:1871295-1887154 GCA_003013225.1 Phalaenopsis aphrodite
ACTTCGCCGCAAATCTGCATCGCAACACTTCGCCGCAAATCTGCACCGCAACACTTTGCCGCAACTCTTTGCTGCAAATCTGTACCGCAACACTTTGTTGATACTCTTCGCCGGAACTCTGCACCGCAACGTTCCGCTTCGTCGCAACTTTTCTCCGCAACTCTTCGCTTCATCGCAACTCTCCGCCTTGTCGCCGCAACTATTCTGCTTCGCCGCAACTCTTCTTCACAACACTTTGCTCTGCCGCAACTACTCTCCGCAACGTCGGATAATTTTCTTCTCCTCACTTGTAATTTTTCCTTTCATCCAATGCCTCTATTTATAGGCATGATATGAGACATATCATTAAATATAATAATAATAGCAATAAAAGAAAAAACTTTTCATTTCATATTCCATTAGTTTTTAGCTTTTCAAATTCTGTTTTTATGGCTTAATTAAAATTAAAACAGCTGATAATTAAAATAAATTAAAAAAAAAACTCTTCACATTTTAAAAATGTGCATTTAAATTTTAGTTTTTATTTAATTTTTGCTGCTTAAGGGCTCCTTAAACTCTCTAAATTAATTAGTTAATTAATTTTGGTTGTTTTTAGCACTCTATGGCCCTTCGAATTCCTATCCCGCGGTTCGGATTCCTTTAATCCAGGCCCGCGTTCCTTCAATTCCGGCCAGGCCCTCGGATCCAGGCCCGCAGGCCCCGTTCCAATCCCACGGATCTAGGCCCACAGGCCAGCGTTCCAATCCCTCGGATCCAGGCCCGTTGGCCTGCGTTCCAATTCCGGACAGGCCCTCGGATCCAGGCCCGCAGACCCACATTACTCCACAGGTAAAAAACATTTTTGTTTTTATTTCTTGGTTTAAGGTGAGATTCGAACCCTTATTACCTGCAAAAGACAAAATACACTTACCAACTGAGCTAGGCTGAGTTGATTTATATTTTATTGATAAATTTTATTCTTATTTAATTAGTAATAACAATAAGTATATATATCTAAATTTTTAATGTCTACTATGAAAAGTTTATGGATCTTAATATTTTCGGACAAAAAAAAAAGATTTCGCCCGAAAATAGGGGGGCAATTGATACACCGCCAACAAATTTCCATCAACTAGCACAAATCTCAGTGCAATTTTTTGAATAAGAGACATTCAAACTTTGATTGAGTCATTCGGAGCTCCGATGTCAGCAAAATTATGGTCAAACTAATCGGCTTGATGAGAGAGACCTAATGATATAAAAGTTAGTCTAATCTGAGTCAAATCAAGCTCAGATCAAGTCATTAAACCACTACTACATGATTTCCGAAGGTATTTTAAAGGTCAGCCGAATGTCCGAATGTCAAATTTAGCGAGTTTATAGTCGAATCGAGCGTCTCGAAAAAACGAATCCAACGAGCCCAAGATTGCTCAATTTCGTCATCGTTAAAGCACTCAAATGTCCATCAAACATCATCTAATCAAGGGAAGCTCTCCGGGCCGTCCAATCAAAATGGTTCATATTTTTGCATTAATTGCACTCAAAACACTATAAATAGAGCCTCACCCTTCACATGAAGGGGAGGAGGCTTAAGAGAGAACTTGAGGCTTTGAGAAGGAGCTCAAGTCCAAGATCATCATCGCCATCGTCGATCGCCGTCGACCACCACTGACCGTCGACAACGACCGTCGATCACCGCCGACAACCGTTGAACGCCGCCGATCACCGCTGACCTCCGTCAACCACCGCTTACTAGACGTAATCAGTCGACGTTATAACGTGGAAGGCTAGTAACCCTTTCCCACCTGTGGGACAAGGGGCATCTGTAATCATCATCTTATAGTGGATTTTTACAGCTAGGTCAGACCCCGTGTTTTTTCCTTTTTTACGGGTTTTCCACGTAAAAACTTCTGGTGTTATTACAGCTTGATTCATTTTCATCTGAGTGTGTGCTGAATTTTCGTGCAACGCTAAGACGATAATTCATTATTCTACCGCCGCGAATTTTCTAGCACGCATCAAAGTTCACTGCTATTGTGAAAGGGTTTAAGAAGCCGCAAAGCACCTGAACCAACCTGATAATAATTTCAAATCATCTAAAGAAACATTCTTTCAAACTTGCCTCAAAATTGAACTCATAAGAGGAAAAGATATACTTGTCGATGAACTCAACAATTAAAATCATCAAATCATCTAAGTACCCTCATTCACACTGAATTTTCATTTAACTTATCACTAATCTTGCCAAAATGTTTGTTGAAGGAAGCTCTTTCTCGAATAATTTCATCTACAATATTTGGGATCATCAGGATTTATCTAAGCATTTAGACAAGCATATTTTAGAAAGACTTATTGCAAGTGTTTCTAAGCTTTACTAAAAAAATTATCCGGATCGATCAAATGCTGTCATTTCTTTGGTGTTGAACCTCGAACTGGATCTATAGATAAAGTTCTAAAGATGATCCCGATACCTTTAATTATATTCAAACAAATTCTTATTGACTATGTTACTTCAACTTATATGTTTGAACAGACATCTAGTATCATCCTAAATTTCATTCGCTCTTTTCTCCTTGTTTGTTTGGCTTTTTATATTCTTGTTATAAAAGTTTTGGTAGTGCTCATGGATAGTTTGGATTCAACAGTCATATTCTTGCTACTTTGCTTTAGTTTTCTCTCCCCTTTCCATCGTTTATTTGTGGGCTAGCAATAGTCAATCATCTAGAAATCACATGAAAACTTTTTTTCCTTTATCGCTTATGGACAGATTTGAAACATTAAGAGATTTATTTAAAAAAAAAAGACATTTCCTTCAATTTCTAATTAATTTTAGGGCAGTCACATTTTTGGGTTTATGACATTGTGAGTTTTTAGTTTCTTATTCTTCTTGGGATTTCTATCTTATATCTTCGGTTTACAATTATGTTTTTTTTTTCAACACCATTCTTCCTATTTTAAGTTTTGAAATTTCAATCGGAAATGACTCGAGTTTTTCAAATGAGGAATTTGTTTCTTAACCATGTTCATTACAAAAGGTGTGACTTGTTAGGATATCTTGACAAAACAAGTTAGGTTTTTGTGCAACCAATTTTATGGGTTTTAATCTTGGAGGATGAGTTTTAAATTCTGTCCACTACAAAAGAGTAGCAGAGGAATTGAAGGATATGAAAGTAGATGTGTTTTTGATTCTTGATATTAAAATGAGGTGTTGTTTTCAAAGAAACCGATCATTTTTTGTGTTAAAATTATGAGTTAAGCTCTTGTATGCTACCTCTAGTGTAGTGGTGTCATAGAACATTGTTATTGATATTTTAAAATTCTTAAATAAATGCTGAATGTGGAGAGTAATTAAGCAGAGATGCAGGGGATTTAAGTTAGAGGATAAATTTCAGAATATTGTAACGCCTGTCTTATGATCTTATTCTATGTATTCGGGATTAAAGTACAAGTAGAAGAAGCATATGAAATATATAATGGCTCAACTAAGGTAGAGATCTAGAGGGTGGAAGTTTAACTATTTAGGATGATATAGGGTCAGTAACTAGTGGTTTTTATGATGTTTAATGGGTAGCCAACTCTATCACAACCTGCAAAACCTATGAGAGATTACCCGGAGATTTTTCTTCCAAGAATGGGCTACTTTGAATGAGAAAGAATTACATGAGAGATCTTACTCATAAGTGCTTCTATAGTTTGTAAATAGAGGATATATGTGAATTTTCATATATTGTCTTCCTTTGAAGGTTAAGAACATGGCGGTTTAACTGTTAAACATTAACATCATTGTATCAAAAGCTCAAACAATAAAATTTTCTTACTTATTAATGTATGGAAATGTGGTAGAGGCTTGCTCTGTATAGATGAGTGACATGTAAAAGAACCTTTTGGGATTGCTTTTTGGCTTCAGTTGAAGTGTTTTTTACTTTAATCCAATTGCATTTGTTAGAGAGTGCGAATGAAAGTAGCTGGAAATGGTTCATATAGGTCATAGAGGGGTGCATTAAATTCAGATGGTTCAAATTTGCAATTTTTTGCTTACAATAATGCATGGAAAAAAGGAAATAAAGAAATAAAGAAAAAAAGGTTAGTAACTCTCCCTCTCTCTTTTTTAATTCAATGAGCTAGCAATATAGTTTTTCCAACATATTATTTATTATTTTCCTTCTTTATATGTGGTTTCAAAAGTATAAATAATTTACCATACAGAATTTGGAGAGTTAATGTGAACACATTTTACATAACTAAGAAGTTTTGTAGTATCTTAATTAAGATAATTCTTCTTGAGTAGAGCTAAACACTCACAAAACACGTATTTAGCAAGGAACTAACAATATGGTTTTGCCAACACATTATTTATTATTTTCGCTCTCCATATGTGTTTTCAAAAGTATAAATTATTTACCATACATAATATAGAGAGATAATGCGAACACATCTTATATTACTTTGAAGTTTTACAGTATATTAATCAAGAGAATTCTTCTTGAGTAGTGCTAAAACACTCACAAAACACGTATTTAGCAAGGAACTGAGTTTCATTAAATGAACGGAGGCATATTATTCATCATAGCATAAGGAGCTTTGGGCTGGGCGCAATTTTGATTGGACTATGAGAGCAACTCATATAAATAATAATTTTGTAGAGTACTTCGTTAATTAGATATGTTATAAAATGTGTATACTTGCATTGTTAGAACAATGTTTGAAGCTAATGAGAAGTAACACTGCTTGGATTGCACGACAATCTACCAAGACCCATCATGCTTACGTAGAAGGCTCCTTATCTACCTTCAAATGTTACAGAAATGAACCGTGTTCATTATGGTCTTAATATGTTGTCTTTTCTGTCAACACTAACTTCTCTTCATAGGGATGAGTTACCAATTTTTTAAGGTCCTCAAGCGCCATCTCTAGGAGCTATTCATTAGCTTTATCTCTTTTTGAAGCCCACAACACCCCCCAATATATGCACGCATTTAGAAAATCTCTATATTGGGTCTTACTTTTTTATTGTTTAAAGTTGATTATAGATTTACTTACGCTTATGATTCATGTGTTCATGATAAGCACTTTTGGAAATAATTTCCAGAACACGAACATTGTTACAATTTCTAAGCCTTAGAATCATTGCATGAGCATATTTGAATTTATTAGTAACATTAGCTTAGGCGGCAAAAATTTTAATTTTTGTAATATAGATGATTATTTAAGATATATTTGAGTGATATTTTAAGCAAATAAAAATGATGCATTTGTTCATTATAAGAAAATTTTTTGGAGTATCTATATGTAAAAGAGTAACTATATTTCATTTAAATTATTCATGAAGTTGAATTTGAAAATAATTTATTTGAATATTATTGTGATGAAAATGACGTTAGGTACCAATTTTTTGTATGTTAAATTTTCCAACAAATAGATTTATAGAATGGAATAATTACACTTCAGTAAATTCTCTAGATTAATATTGGATGAATATAGATTATCAAAATATTTTTTGTGCAAAAACAATAGAAAACTACATACAACAACAACAACAACAACAACAACAACAACAAAGCCTTAATCCCACTACGTGGTCGGAAGAAGTAGCTGCTCTACAGCTTCAGCCATTTCATTAATGACTTGTAATATGCCTCCAATCTCTTATAGAAGCAGAAAAAAATCTATCATGCCTCCATTCCCAACTCAGTTAGGCTGTGCGAAAATGCATCTAGCAACAACCAGGGATTCATGATGTTGCAAGTCATCTACAAAGCTATTATTATATTATTTAAATTCTAATGCATCCTTAAGAATGAAATATTAATGCTAAATTTCATCAATAAATTTTGAATCTAATTCTTCTTCCTCAATATACACAAAGTTGGTTGGACAAGTTGCAACAACATATTCTCATCTTCTAAACTTAAAACACTAAACTAGTGGCCCTCCTTCTGATATGGATTGAGGGGTACTTTCTTATTTGGGTGCAAGGAGTGCAAGTAATGAAGAATAAAAGTCGATGGTGGGATAGAGTTTGATGAGGCAATAATAGGATTGTTCCGTGGTATTGGTTTGACAATGGTTGTAAAATCATATTTATGAAATACCGAGACAATGGTTGTTAAATCATGTTTATGAAGTACTGATGGCTTTGAAAATGTTCATAATATCTTATAGTTCTAAGGCCGTCTCTAAGGTATCAACTTCTCTTAGGAAAAACTTTCTTTGAATATCCTTCTCTAAACCTGCTAAACTTGGTCATAGTGTAATAAAATTATCTTCTTCTACTCCATAAGGCATTAAATACCCATCAAATAGAGCAATTTATACTGATGCAGATTTCTCCTTGGGTAAGCCTTTGTTATTGATTTAGTAGTTGTCCATGTTATGATAATGGTACATACTTTTATCATAAGTAAACTTTCAACTCTCTTCATGCGTCTATTTATTTTAAATCTCGTAAATATTGAGTTTTAAAATTTTAAATGTAAATACTAGCTTGAGATGAAAACATATTCTTCACAAATCTAACTCCTTTCTCTTCACTTAGATTGCATCGATTAAAATATTGATTTATATTTTATTCTCATTCTAAATAGACCTTATGATCTTAACTGCCATTAAGGTTAGGCTCATCAATCTTGATAGCCCTAAAACTTCTATCATCATCTTCTAGAAGGATTGGCACACTTA
Source organism: Phalaenopsis aphrodite (assembly GCA_003013225.1). NCBI lineage: Eukaryota > Viridiplantae > Streptophyta > Magnoliopsida > Asparagales > Orchidaceae > Phalaenopsis > Phalaenopsis aphrodite. The sequence continues at coordinate 1,877,953 of NEWO01000062.1, forward strand.
GATAGTGTTGTGGATGTTTTCTTCATCTTAATTGATTATTAAGTCCATGTTCAGAGGCATTAGAATTAACATGGATTATTCATTTTACATTAATTAATCTCCTTTTATTGCTTCTAGTCGGATCAAATTAATCTCTTTTTTTTTTTTTTGATATTGTTCCGTCTTTTTTGTGTATATAGGATTTGTTCGGTAAACTCTACTGGAGCCTACGGTCATATATAATGAAATGCTCAAAATAAAGGACACCCTCTTTCTCCCTTTCTCACCCTCTCTCTCTCTCTTCTTCATTTTGCTTTTAAGAAAGGATGCAAGAGTGATATCTAAAAATAAATTTTAAATGATTAAAAGGAGTTAACAAGAACTATAGCTTTTAAAATCAATATCTAAAAAATTAGTTAAATTAATATATGATCCTTATGAGCTAACAAGAACTATAGTATTCAATTGGAGCTCAAACTAATAAAAGGTGTCTGCTCATTTTGAACCTATCTAAAGACAAAAGGGCTTAGTCACTTTCTAGATCAAATTAGAATATATAGCTTTTAAAATCAAGCCTAGACAATGAAGCCTAATTATGGTCCTAAGCCAATTGTTTAAGAAGGTGTAGTAAAAAAAATATTTGGTCATTGTGAATTGATCCAAAGTCAAAGGGCTTATTCGCATTTTAGACCAAGTTAAACCCTTGCATTAGGAATGAAGTGCCCTCCTTTATTAGCAAACCAATCAGCTTCTTTATGTGTTCCCAATGCTTAAAAAATTCTCAACAATATTTTGGAGATTTACTTGCTGGTATATTTCCTAGTCTTCTCCTTATGCCGAAGTCACAAGAAAACTCGGTGAAGAATAATGAAAGATCTCAAAAGAAGGCCAAGGGATTCCTTAGAGCTTGCACAATCAATGTATTTGCCATTTTTCATATTAGAAGAATTTTTGAGGAATCAACTATTCCATAGTATCCACCTAATTCATGTCAAGCGATTCATTCTAATCTTTAATAGGAGAAACATGAAAATGGAAGAACAAAGATACACCCTATGCTCTTAAGCCAAATTAATTAAGTTTCATCGCTTTTGTGAACAGGGTTTAAGAATCCACAAGCACCTGAACCAGCTTGCTAATAGCTTTAAGTCATCTAAAGAAGCATTCTATCTACCTCAAAGTTGAAGTCGTAAGAGGAAATGATGTACTTGTTACTCAATCACACTGAATGATTTTTCTAATATAACTTATCACTAATCTTGCCAAAGAGTTTGTCGAAGGAAGCCATTTCTCTAATAATTTCATCCACAATATTTGGGATCATCTGGATTTATCTAAAGAATTTAGACAACATAATTTAGAAAGATTTAATTGCAAGTGTTGTTAAGCTTTACTAAATAAATTAATCCGTATCAATCACATGCAATCATTTCTGTGGTGCTGACCACGAACTGGATCTATGGATAAGAGGTCTAAAGATGATCATGATAATATTCAATCGAGTTTTTATTGACTAATATTACTTCAGCTTATATTTTCAAACAGACATCTAGTATAATCCTAGATTTCATTCTTTCTCTGTTCTCCCTATTTGTTTGGATTTTTATATTCTTGTCATAAAAGTTTTGGTAATGCTCATGGATAGTTTGGATTCAACAATCATCTTCTTGCTACTTCGCTTTTGTTTCTCTTCCCTTTCTATCGGTTATTTGTGGACTATAAGTGCTCAATCATTCTAGAAATAACGTGAAGCTTTTTCTTCCTTTATTGCTTATGGACATATTTAAATCATTAAGAGATACCAAGAAAATAGATATTTCCTACTATTTTTAATCAATTTTAGGGCGTTCATTTTTTTGGTTTTATAACATTGTGAGTTTTTATTTTCTTATTTTTTTTTGGGGATTTTTGTCTTATATCTAGGGTTTACAATTATGTTTTTTTTCCCCTTTTAGCATCATTCTTCTTATTTTATGTTTTGAAATTTCAATCGGAATTGACTTGAGTTTTTCAAATGAAGAATTTGTTTCTTAACCATGTTCATTGCACTAGGTGAATCTTGTTACGATATCTTAACAAAACAAGTTAGGGTTTTGTGCTACTAATTTTAAGTGTTTTAATCATGGAGGATGAGTTTTTTTTAATTCTATTTCTACTACAAAGGAGTAGCTGAGAAATTGAAGGATATGGAGGCAGATGGGTTTTCTATTCTAGATATTATGCTGAGGTGGCACTGTTTTCAAAAAACCGAATATTATTTGTGTTTGTGAATTAAGCTCTTGTATGTTACCTCTAGTGTAATGGTGCCATAAAACATTGTTATTGATATTTCAAAGTACTCAAATAAATGTTCAATGTGAAAAAGTAATTAAGCAGAGATGCAGGGGGTTTAAGTTAGCAAAGTGGATAAATTTCAGAATATTGTAACCGCAGTTTTTTTATCTTATTCAATGTATTTTGGGATTAAAGTACAAGTAAAAGAAGCATATGAAATATATAATGGTTCAAGAAAGGAAGAGATGTAGAGGATGGAAGTTTAACCATTTAGGATAATATTGAGTTAGTGACTAGTGGTTTTGATGGTGTTTAATTGCTAGCCAGCTCTGTGACAATTTGCAACTCATATGTGAGATCACCTGGAGATTTATCCTCCAATAATTGGCTAATTTGAAGGAGAAAAAGAATTACGTGAAGAGATGTTATTTATAAGTGCTTCTATAGTTTGTAAATAGAGGATGTATGTTTCAAATTTCATATATTGTCTTACTTTGAAGGTTAAGAACATGGTGGATTAACATCATTGTATCTGGAGCTCAAGCAGTAAATTTACTTACCTATTAATGTATGGAAAATGTGCCAGAGGTTTGCTCTATATAGATAAGGGACACATAAAAGGTCCTTTTGGTGGTTGCCTTTTGGCTTAAGTTGAAGTGTTTTTCGCTTATCCAATTGATGTGGCTGCGGTGGAGAGTAGGAATGAATATTGCTGGAAATGATTCATATAGTTCTTAAGATGATTCATTAAATACAGTTGGTTTAAATTTGTAATTTGTTGCTTACAATAATGCATGGAAAGAAAAAAGAAAGAAAAAAAAAAAGGTCAGTAACTCTCTCTCTCTCTCTCTCTCTCTCTCTCTCTCTCTCTCTTTAATTCAATGAGCTAGCAATATAGTTTTGCCAGCACATTATTTATTATTTTCCTTCTTCATATGTGTTTTCAAGACTATAAATAATTTACCATACATAATATAGAGAGATAATGTGAACACATCTAAAATAACTAAGAATTTTTGTGATAACTTAATTAAGAGAATTCTTCTTGAGTAGAGCTAAAGCACTCACAATACATGTATTTAGCAAGAAACTGAGTTTCATTTAATGGAAGGAGGAGGCATATTAATGATTAATTCATCATGACATAAGGTGCTTTGGGCTGGGCGCAACTTGATTGAACTATGAAAGCAGCCAACATAACTTATAATTTTGAAGATAATTCCTTAATTAGCAATGTTATGACAATAAAAAGCCTATACTTGCAGTGTAGAAAAGTGATTGAAGCTAATGAGAAATAACACTGCTTGGATGGCATAACATTCTACCAAGTCCCGTCAAAGCTTATTTAGCAGGCTCCTTATCTACCTTCAAATGTTACAAAGATGAACTGTGTTTATTATGTTCTTAATATTTTGTCTTTTCTGTCAACATTAACTCCTCTTTATAGGGATGAGTTGCCATCCTTTTAAGGTCCACTAGCACCATCTCTAGGAGCTATTCATTAGCTTTATTTCCTTTTTGAAGCCTGCAACCCGCCACCCCCCAACAAATTTTTCTTTTACATTGTATATGTGACAGAAATATATGTACGCTTAAGAAAATCTCTAGATTGGATCTTGTTTTGGATTGCTTAAAGTTTATTATAGATTTGATTATGCTTATGATGCATGTTTTCAAGCACTTTAGGAAATTATTTCCAGAACACGAACATTGTTACAATTTCTAAGCCTTTAGAATCATTGCATGTGTTTATTTGAATTTATTAGTAAAATTACCTTAAGCGGCAAAAATTATAATTATTTTAATATAGATGATTGTTTAAGATATATTTGAGTGGTACTTTAAGTAATAAAAATGATGCATTTGTTCATTATGATAAAGTTTGTAGAGTATATCTAAAAGAGTAATTATATTTCATTTCTAGGATTTAAACTAATCTTGAAGTTGAGTTTGAAAATAATTTATTTGAATATTATTGTGATGAAAATGAGGTTGGGTACAAATTTTTATATGTTAAATTTTCCAACAAATAGAGTTATAGTGGAATAATTAGATAATAGATTCTCTAGATTAATATTGGCTGAATAAAAATTGTCAAAATATTTTTTGTGCAAAAGCAATAGAAAGCTACATGATTGTAAATATATATATATATATATATATAGTAACTTGAGACCAATTATATGGAAGAGAATATATAAACTATTTAAAGGAAAGAAACTATGATTGGCTATTCATATGTATTTGGATATAAATGTTACACTCTTTTTAGCAGAAAATGAATAATTTCAAAATTTTATTAATAAATGATGTCTTGTTTAGAAATATCAGTTGTTTTATGAGTTTTCTTCTTCTATGAGTGAAGAGTTTGAGACAAACGTAGTAGGAGAATTCATCATTTTTTAGCGAGTTTATGTGAATCAAGTAAATAAATAACGTCTTCATTAGACAAACTAAGTACACTTAATAAATTAATTGAAAATTTTGGCATAAAAAGTTTCAAATCTAATAAAACCCTCATGAGCCAAACAATTTTATAAGATTTTGATGAATTAGGTAAATATTTAAAAAATAAGCTTTATAAGAGTATTGTAGATGCATTTTTATTCCTTATTGTAAGCATGTCTGATGATATGTTTGTTAGTTGTGTTTGTGGTCATTTTTATTCAAATCCCAAAGAATCAAATTTGATTGCAATAACACAGTATATTTCATTATTAACTTCACACATTTAGATCTGGCTTGTGATATAAAAAATCTATTGTGATGTTATTTATTTACTCTGATTTAGACTTTACTGGATGCAAGGTAGTCTGGAAGAGCACATCTACTATATATTAGCTTCTAAATTCATTGCTTGTGTCTCAGTTTACTGGAAAGAAAAATGTTATATATTATTCAATGTAGAGATTGGGCATGCCATTGTAGGAAGCTTTGGTACATTAGTGCTTTGGATAAACAAAAAATAAAACATTATGAAATTTGTCTACAATATATTTCAGTTAAGAGTGATAATTCTAAATCTGCATTTAAGGACTAAACATATTGAAATTAGACACTATTTTATTAGAGATCTTATTTCTGAAGATAATGTGGATATTGAACTTATTTTTTGATTTTAAACTGTAGGCATCTGAACTGAATCATTACTTGAAGAAAAAACTTGTGAATTAAGAAGAAAAGTATACATGTTAGATCTTCATATTTAATTTGATATGTAGTTAATCTGTTCCATTTAAAGTTTCTTTTTTAGTTTCCAAGAGGGAAAAAAAATATAAATGTTGGTTTTTAAATTTAAATTTATATGCACATTTATGAGAAGGAATGGTGACGAAATTCATGAAGAGTATATAGTTAATCATTTTATTGTTATAATGAATCTTGGTTGAGAGGTCGTTGTACACCTTCATCCTCAATACTATGAATATTATTATTTTTCTTCATTTAAAAGGAGATTATTATTGACCCCAAATGTGAGTTCATTTTAATAACAAAAAACATATGGCTGGTGATACTAATACTTATATTAATTGATTTTAGGATTGGGTGCAATTACATACAGACCGCCGGAAACTTGCTATTTACAAATCAACCATCCCCGTTCATCCATTTTTAAAATTCTCACTTTTTCATTTTATCAAATTCTCAATGAGTTGTTCGTGGCACATGTAAATACATCGGTTCCGTAGTTCAAAAAAAAAAACGTTTGTGCACTTAATTTGTAAATCTTAATGTTTCAGGCGGACTGTATGTAATTATCACTAAATTTATGGTAATGATCAAGACAAGTTGGTGAAAGATCAAATGACCCAGGAAGCTCAGGAAAACCTCTAGTGGAGTTCATCAGGCTTTTATAGAGTTTGTTAGAGTCATTAGATAATTTAAATGTATAATTTGTGAAATAATTACAATTTTCACTGGAACATTTTAAGTAAATTATAAAAAATCATGCATAAGCATTGAATTCCATGCTTTTTTAAGCAAAATAAGAAACTGCCTACAACGACCATGCTGAGTGCTAGATGTACAGAGCTTCAAGTTAAAATATCATTGAAGTTAACTGCACATATTTGCAATCCAAGCTCCAGTAATATTACATAAGTATGATTTGAAAAAATTAAAATACATTACAATGTTCACCTTAAGCAAAACAACTATTCCTTGACATTTTAAGTTGCTGGATTTCAAATGATTTAAGCATCAAGTTCCAACTGGCAAGCCTGAAAAATAAAATTATAACAGATGTTAAAGAATGCATTATCAAATTTGTTCACTACTAATGAAAGTTTTAGTAATAAGAAGATAACTATATAAATTGATATATACTTTCATATATTTTATGCATTGAAATTATATAATTGGATGACAATACTATCTCTAAGTTCAATCATCTCCTCTACACATTCCTCACCGAGGATTTAGTAAATCCAATTTTGCCTTCGATTTAGTCAAAAGGTGAATTTAGGGTTGTTGCTTCATTTCGAAGAAGCAATTGTGAGGTTGTTTCCTCTGTAAGCAGCTTCATAGTTGCTAACAGAATGCTGTTGTTGTTGTAGCGTTAGCCTGTTTGGATAATCTGTTGTGTTGCAGTTGTTCTTGAAAAAAAAATCGGTATGTCTGTAGTTTTTTGAAATAATTATAGCAAATAACAAAAACAATTTCAACGATATAGAAAACACACCGGAGTACAGTTTTCTCAATACATCAATGTTGTGCGATATGTACTTCCTGACATAAAAATGAGACGAAAAAGGAACACAAGCAAACACAGATCGTTTACGTGGTTCGATCCAACTGGATCTACGTCCACGGGAGAGAATCAATCAAATATTTCACTAAGGCAAAAGAAATGGAGAATACATAGCTTATACATAGAGATGAGCCCTCATCTTCCTTCTGTGGCCTCCCTCTCAAGCGACACCTTGATACAAGGCCTCAAGATGCTCTTCTCCTCTCTAGCTCTCTAGTTATTCTCTCCTCGTTTGTGGTAGCTTAATATCTCTTCCCTTCCTCTCCTAGTCCTCACACTCTCTCTATTTATAGAAGCAGGAGGGTAGTAGGTGGGAGGTAGGTGTGAGGTAGGTGGGTGGTAGGTGAGCGGTAGGTGAGATGTGGTAGGTGGCGGTGCCACATTACAAAATTTCCCTTTTACCTTAGTTCATTAATTGGGGGTCAAAAATAACAATTCTCAACCTTGACCCTCAATTGAGACATCGAAGTAAAGATTCCCTCCACCTAGCCCCTAAGAGGGCCTCAGCCCTTGGTGAAGTTTACTAAGTCCAGACAATGTCTGAACTTAGTTGTCGGTAGCACATTGGTGAGCATATCAGCAGGATTTTCTTCAGTAGGTATCTTCTCCACTACTATTGAACCCTTGGCAACGACATCCCTCACAAAATGAAGCTTTATATCTATATGTTTGGATCTTTCATGAAATACCTGATTTCTAGTTAGGTGAATGGTGCTTTGGTTGTCGCAAAACACAGTTATCACCTTCTGATGTATCCCAAGCTCTTCAGTCATGCCCTTTAGCCACATAGCTTCCTTGATTGCTTCAGTCACAGCGATGTATTTGGCCTCTGTTGTTGAGAGGGCCACAACGGATTGGAGGTTAGACTTCCAACTGACTGCGGTACCGAAGACAGTGAAAATGAATCCGGTCAGTGACTTCCTGGTGTCAATGCTTCCTGCATAATCCGAGTTCACGTAACCAACTATCTTTTCTTCTTTGTCTTCCTGCCTTTTAAAGAGTAGACCCAGGTCTGTTGTGCCTCTCAGGTACCTCAAGATCCATTTTAGTGCTTCCCAGTGAGCATGTCCTGGGTTTACCATGAACCTGCTTACAATGCTAACGGCGTAGGCCAAATCTGGTCTGCTGCAGATCATCCCATACATGATGCTACCAACCCCGTTGGCATAAGGGACACCCTCCATGTACCTTTTCTCTACTTCAGTCTCTGGTGCTTGAGAGTTTGACAATCTGAAGTGTTGGCCAATAGGTGTTGCAATCTGCTTAGCCTCATGCATGTTGAACCTTGCTAGAACCTTCTGAATATATAACTTTTGAGATAAGAATAATGTGTCATTTTTCCTATCTCTAGTAATCTCCATCCCTAGGATCTTTGTAGCAGGTCCTAGGTCCTTCATATCAAATTCAAAATTGAGCATACCTTTGATCTTCTGGATTTCCTCCTTGCTTCTGCTGGCTACTAACGTATCATCCACATAAAGAAGCAAGTAAGTACTTATTTCACCGTCTTGCCACTTTATATACACTCAACTATCGTAGCTGCATCTGACAAATCCGATTTTTAGCATGAACTCATCAAATCGTTTGTACCATTGTCTGGGGCTTTGTTTCAGTCCATACAAAGTTTTCTTCAGCAAGCAAACTTTGTCTTTTGTCTCAGGTGTGCCATACCCATCTGGCTGATCCATGTACATGGTTTCTTCAAGCTCTCCATGCAGGAACGCAGTCTTAACATCTAGCTGCTCTAATTCCAAATTGAATTGAACCGCTAGTGCTAAGACTATCCTGATGGAGCAGTGCTTCACAATGGGTGAGAAGATTTTGTTGAAGTCGATTCCTTCTACCTGAGTGAATCCTTTTGCAACGAGTCTAACTTTGTACATGATCCTCTCAATACCCGGTGTGCCTTCTTTCTTCTGAAAGATCCACTTGCAACCAACCACTCGTTTGTTCTTTGGTCGATCCACAAGTTCTCAGGTTTTGTTCTTCATCAGAGAAGCTATTTCCTCATCCATTGCCTCTTCCCATCTGAGTCTTTCCTTGCTCTTTAGGGCTTCCTTGTAGTTGCTCGGTTCTGCTTCTTCTATCTCTTCGGCAACACTTAAAGCATATGAGATTATATCTGCATGGTCGTATCTATCTGGCGGTCTGATAGTTCTTCTTTGTCTGTCCCTTACCAAGCTGTAGTCATCAGATCTT
>NEWO01000062.1:1903955-1917389 GCA_003013225.1 Phalaenopsis aphrodite
TTTTTGTCGTTCACCCTTGGGTGTCTATCTGGTTGGCTCGTGTTAGAAGACGAGCCGAGAGCCATTCGGTCTTCGCTCGTCCTAGTTGTATAAATGTATATTGTTTTTAAAAATTAAAATTATAACATTTTTTACATGATATGAAACATTTGGATGGTTTAAACATAAAATTTTGTTGTTAGCTATTTAAATACATAGAAATTAAAAAAAAATAAAAAAAACATTGGATTTGAGTGGCATATATGTAAATGCATCAAAAAAATCTTCATTGGGAAAATAATATTATTAATATATTTTAAAAAATTATTTTTGAGTTGATATTTAGGAAATATGACTTTTTTTTTAAAGAAAAATGAAATTTAGACGTATTAGAAAAAATATATTAAAAAATCATTGCATATTTAATAACGATTATACATATAATGATATAAATAGAAATTTCTATGACCTTGATATATATAATACAGAGTATATAAAAATATGTAGTCAATACCTATTTTTACCCGTTTTTACTGTGCTTAGCATAATGCAAGTTGATCTAAATTTTTTCACTTATTGCAAATTTGAGAGAAAGCAAATATATATATATATATATATATATATATATATATATATATATATATATATATATATATATATATATATATATAATTTTGCATACATACCCTGCAATTCTTATGCATTTACACATCTAAAGCCTAAATATTCATATTTACAATGAAATTCTTTAAAATCACATAAGAAATATCACTATCATCATTGTTTTAAAAGTAAAATACGCTTTTTTTTTTGCATGGGTTTATGATGTTGTTTTTAGCATACATATCAATAGGGGTGTAAACGAGCCGAACTCGAGCGAGCCCGGGCTCAGCTCATGTTCGACTTGTTTTTATTTCGAGTTCAAAAAGTGTGTTCGTGCTCGGCTTGTTTACTTAGCGAACCGAACACAAGCCATTCACGAAAAAAAAGTCGTTTTGACAATCTTAATCACGTAGTTATAAGATGTTAATGATTGTGGCAAGATTTAAAACATCATTTCAACCCCAAATTAAAGATTTGAGAACTATTTTGACACTTTTAAAAACTCCAGACGAAAACGGCCCCATGTAAATTTTCATGGACTATTTGACACATTACACAAAATGTATTAAAACAAAGCTTATATATATAAATTTCATATATATATATATATATATATATATATATATATATATATATATATAGAGGATGACAAAACACTTCATATATAAAGAATATAAATTTAGACAATTATCTATATAAAGAATATGTATGATTTTATATTCTTTATAAATACATTTAGACAATTATCACAAGATTATTGAAGTGAAATACAAGTCATTTTTTTTTTCAAAGTACAAGTCATAATTGAATTGCAACAAATGAACTTATAATAGTAGGTAAATAAGTTCAATACATCTACTATGCAACTTATATTATTAAATAAAGAATGCATTAGTGAACTTCATCTATGATATTTGTTAGAAAATGCTTTTAAAAATATCTCAAATAGATGATAAGTAAGTTAAAGATGATTTAGGAGTTTTTAATGAACTAGATAAATATCAACACACTCATGTTTGAATTCCAATTTGGTTTGATGATGAAAGAATATTAGCAAGCAATTTATGTAACAACACTGTATGTTCACAGGCCAATGACCAAATCCTAAAGTAATTTATTGCATCAACAAAGAGGATCATTATTATACCCAACAATCAACATACTCAAAAAAAGAGCTTGATAAATACTTGGCCAACCTTTCATAATGAAATTGTTAAGACATGAGGTCACTTTGTGATGTTCCAACCCGATACAATCCCTATACTATAATATGCTACATCAAGCTGAGTGTGTGATTATGATTGCCTAAATATATTGAAAGGAAATTTTTGTATATTATCCAAATTTAACAGCGCATAATTTCTAAATTATAAAAATATAATAATAAAGTGAAATTCAATATGCTTCATTTATGTATATGGCATAATTGTTTGGATCCAAAGTACTAACATATAATAATCATGGTGTTACAACATGTCTAACAAAATTGCTTATGCTAAGATATGTTAATTTTTTAAGGAGTTCCAATTGAATAAGCAACTCTCTAAATGTAGACTTATAATTCTCATAAGAATAGAAAAAAAAAATATTCATGAATTAAATTATACAATGCTCTACAATATGGTGTAGATGATTTATAAATTAAGCATATAAAACATTCAAAACTTAATTTGAGTATGATAGGGAAAATCTTATTTTATAGAATTTCAAGGGACTATATCACTATTCATCAATTAATAGTTTATAAGATTAGGATAGGTTATGTTGCTCCAATTTTCATACATGAATGATGAAAAGTTTTTTTACCTCCAAATACATAATAGATAGAAATTAATGCCAATTTTCTTTCAATTTGTTTGGACAAATGCTCCAATCAAGGGAGTGAAGATTTGATAGTTATTAAAATAGCTATCTTTTATTTTGGGGTTGGATAAAACTCAATTGATTAATATGTTTTATTAATTCCTTATAAAAGTTTATGATGCACTCTTACTTTGAATCACTGATGAATAAAATTACTTTGGTCTGCTTATGTGCATCTTTTTAAAAATTTGTTAGTCAATCCTTCCTTTGGGAATTTTGGTTAGTTCTTAGTCGTTTTAAGTGCTCCAAACCCTATTTTTATGAGTTTTTAGCATGACAACCCCTTTTACTACCACTCATATAACTCAACAACTAAATTAACATTTTACTACAACCATGAAAGTCTTACAATATCACAACTTTATCTTCCTTCACCTTTCCTTTAAAACCCTTAACCTAAACCTTTGGAGTTTAGCCTAAGAATCTTCTAAGTCCTCCACAAACTTCCCAACTACTTTTTTAAATACCTCCAACCTTGAAACCACATTTCAACCACTTATTCAAGATTTTCCTTGTTCGAAGTTAAATATATTTCCATTTAGATGCTTCATTAAATTATCCCCACTCGATTGCTAGCTCTAAACAAACCATATTAGTCGCCATTCTCCTCCAATTCTCCCTCTCATCGAAGGTCTCGATATATCAAAGTAAGACACGATCAAGTAATATTATGTATTCTCTCATAAAAAAATCTTCAATCTCAAATATCAGTACATATTTAATGGAGCAAAAGTGTGCAACCAGAGCATTGAAGGCACAATAACAGGAAGTGCAAAAACTACTACAACAATAAGGCTTCTACTAGTGCCACAAATGACTAGTGATTTATTCTACATTTATGGCGGGTCACATTTACTTTCTCTTCAACTATTAAAATACATTATTTTGATATATTAACCCTAACACATAAATCTAGAAATTTTGATATTTGCTACACAAATTTATGAATTAATTTGCATCATCTCTAAGTAGCAGGCACCATATAAAGCCATGCATATCCTAACATAAAGCTAGGACTGTCAAAAAAACTCATGTTTGTCTCGTCAAATAGCTCATATTGAACTTGTTCTTTAAGCAATTGAGCCGAACACGAATAAAAGTTTGTTCAATCATGTTTTGTTCATTTTGGCTTGAAATATTTAAATAATAAAAAATACTACATAAAAGTTAAAATAACAGTATATTTAATATGATATCAAAAAAAATTATTTGTATAAATATAATAAATAAAATTTTGATGTTAGATATGTAAATACATAAGATTGGGTAGTATGTATGTAAATGCTTATAGAACTTTTACAAATCTCTACATAAATATTGCCTGTTGATGCAATTTAGTTCACCTGAATCTCGAAAGTCTTGATATAGTATTCAATCATCATCCTTTCAAAATTTTCATGCATCGACTTCTATTTTATTTTTATTTTAATTATAGAAAATAATTTTTTGACAATTAACAAATTAGTCATCTTCATTAGTAGAATTTAATAATTTATATCATTGAACATGAAATATTATTTATTTCCTTTAAGAAAAATAAATATTTAATTAAAAACATTTTTCCTCAAACCCGCCGGACAAAAATTACGCGGGAAAAATATTTTAAAAGCTCAAGGCCGCGCGATCGCGCCGTCTTTTCCGGAGCTTCTGATGACGTGTCAATGAGTCAGCGCCAGCTGTACACTGCGATGAGTTGCCGCTGTGGGACCATTAAAGTCCAGTTGTCGAATAAGGATTCGTCAGGATGCATATGCGGCGGCTTGAGATCCATGTGGCTGGTTACATGGATAGCATTTAAATATTTAATATTATAATAATAAATAACATTATTACTATTTTGGTGGCTTTCCATATTTAATGTTAAGTAGGATTTAATAAATCACATAAATTCAGATTTTATAAATTCATATTTAATAGAAAAATAAGCCTCAGTCAAAATTTTCAAATTATTGTGTGAATAGAGCTGTCAAGACGGTTCGTTATTCACGAACAACTCCTGCCCAACTCATTAAAAAAATCGTGTTCAATTCGTTGTTTAAGTTAACGAATCGAATACGAACAAAAATATGTTCATTCGTGTTTGACTCGAAACACTATCAAATACAAGTATATATATTCTTAAAAGGAAACTGGTATTTGACAACGGCCCAAATACCGATTTTTCAAGCGCTAGATCTTATGATGAGAAGCCCATGTCATGTGTCAGTATTTGAGAACACCACGTCATGGGGGATTGAACCCCTGACATGAGGAGACTTACAGTGCCCCCCCGCTACCAACAGGTTAATGCTTGTGCGAGCGCACACACAATATATATATATATATATATAAGTAATTTTTTAAAAATTAATTGACTGCAAGACTGCCCAATCCTTAACATTCTAAGGTTGCACGATTAGAGTTGTCAAAACAATTCTTTGTTCGCGAATAACTCGTGTTCGTCTCGTAATGCAAATGAGTCGAACATGACGATACATTTTTTGTTCGAAACATAAACGAGCAAGATATTTTTTAATAAGCTGATTTAATAAATTCAAATTTAAGTCGAGAAATTCAAAGAATAGGAGGCATAAAATTTAAAATTTGTATTTTTGGTGCTTCGTTAAATCCATGCATAAATCCCACCAAAAGTGAAACGCACATTTTCATGCCCCAAATTGTTATAAAAATAAAGATTATATTTTAGGCTAGATATGTAAATATATGAGAATATTATGGTATGATTGTAAATTTCTGAGTTGTGGGGAAAGGAAAGAGTATTTTCGGAATATCAGAAGGCAGAAAATAAAATAGGAAATAAATAAAATCTCGAGGAGACACGAATTTTTCCGATTTTTCCGGCGGTTTTAGAAATCCTATAAAAAAAGCAATTTTTCTGTTCCACAGCCTCTGCAACTGTCTCTCTCTCCCCTTCCCCCACCGCTCTCTCTCTGCAATCTCTCCTGCTCTGTTCTCGTTTACGACAACGAAGAAGTGGGGGCAGAGATTTCAAAGTCATCGCCTTCTCCAGTCCGATCGGTTTCTCTTCTGCAAGGTTTTCATTTTTTTGCGGTTATGAAGAAAGAAATTTCATACCTTTTATCTGTTTTCTATCTCCTCTTTCATCTTCTCCATCCATGGATTTCACAAACTCACGGTACTGCGATGAACCCTTCATCTTCGCTCATAAAAACCAGATTTTTTTTTCAGAGATGATCAAACAAACCCCAATAGTTTGAAAAACAGAGCAAGCGATGGAAAGAAACAACATCCCCTTAACCAAACACACTGTTACTAGAATCAGAGTATCTTCAAAATTCATCGAGCCATCCTCCGCCGGAGCTCCGGCGAACTCTTCATCTCCACTCCCCCGCACACTCCGCATACTCTGCAGCGACCCCAACGCCACCGATTCCTCCGACGATGAAACCCCCATCGACCGCCGTCCGATTAAACGATACATAGAAGAAATCCGATTCGAAATACGTCCGCCTCCGAAGATGAACGGAAAGAAGAAAAAGCAGAGAAAACAATTTCCGGAAAATCTTCCTCGGTCGCCGGAAAAGCTTCCGAGATTCCGCGGCGTCCGGCGAAGGCCGTGGGGGAGATTCTCGGCAGAGATACGCGATCCCGTTCGCCGCGTGCGGCTATGGCTCGGCACCTACAGCACTGCGGAGGAAGCAGCCATGGTTTACGACAGAGCTGCAATCAAATTACGAGGCCCTAACGCCTCCACCAACTTCCCAAACCTAGATTTTCCGGCGAACTCCGCCACCTCAGCGCCGGCGAACATGAACTTCCCTTCTTCCAGTGGCTACGAATCCAGTGAGGATTCCCGTAACGTTTCAATCTCATCCCCTACGACGGTTCTCCATGGATTCTCCTCTAATGTTGTGGAGCGTGAAACGGAGTTGAAAGATGACTTCAATGCGTTCGACGGAGTGCTCCAATGTAACGATTTTTTAGCGGATGAGTTTATGGTGTTTGACAGAATGCCTGACTGGGGCGAGTTTATGAATGCGGAGTCGTACGGGCCGAAAAGATGCGAAGAGTTCGCCGGCGAGAAAAGTTGCGCCGGTGCCGGAGTTTGTGAAGAAGGAGACGATTTATTTGCGGGTATTACTGATCTTTTTCCCCTTGAGCCGTTCGACTAATCGGAAAGCTCTGTGCTTTTCCGATATATCGGCCGATTTTAGTTTGAGGAGAAGAGGAACTTGTTGAATCGGTTCAGTTTAATTTGAAAATTATTTTAAATTTTTTAATTTTTTTTTTTAAATTATTGTTGGTTTTTGTTGCGGAAAATACCGCGCTATTTGTATTGGCGACACAAATTATCTATAAAATTATCATTAATGTGTGGTATATTTAAATTGAATGCATATTAATGATTTTATTTTGTTTTTTAAGAATTTCGTCATGGTTTTAAGTAATAATATCCTTTCTAAAAATATTAATATTTACATAATTCAACTCAATTATTATATATTTACATATATAAAAACTAAATTTAATATTTTTATGGTAAATTGAGCAAATATAACATTGCATAAAAAAATGCTACCAACATTTTTTTTTAAGTGAAGAAATAAATATTTGAGTATGGAAAGTGTACGCAGAGTTGTGTATATTTTAAGTTATTCGGAGGGTACAATTAGGTTATAGGAAGAATTATAAGGGAGTATAATTTAAGTGTAATATAGTTATATCCTCTAAATAACATAAAATGTACGTAACTCTGCGTACATTTTCTGCACACAAATATTTTTCGAAGTGAACAATATGTTTTTAGGCTTGAGTTTATATATTTAAATACATAAAAGTGCATGGTATGTGTGTAAATTCCCTTCATTTTCGTTTTTTTATTTAAAAAAAAAACATTGATTAAAAAAACGGAAAATTTAAATTGGTTAATATTTTAACGGAATTCACGTGGTGGAGGAATGATGGGTTTGACGCTTGGGAGATTACGGTCCACTTTACGCGTGTGAATATTGAAGGCTTTCGAGGTCGTGGGCCCTACATGGGCGGTAAGGATGGGCCCTTTTTATTGGGCCGAAGCTCGGTCAAAGTAGGCACCTGCAAAAGGAGGCGGGGAGATTGATGAAAGACTGAAAATTTGTTTATTTTTTGCGACAAAAATTGGGTATTTATGTAAAATGTTTTATTTATTGGGACATGCAAAGAGAGATGAAGCCATGGAAACTTTCTAACATTCATGCAACTCTCCATCCGGCTTACAACAGCAGATTTCTTCCAAAATCCTGTCGCCTAATTCTGGAGGAACTCATTGAGAGAAGCATTTATTGCTGTTATTTCTGTCATATCAGAGTCGTTGTCTGGATACAGCTTACATCTAAACTCTAAACATCATATTTTTTTCTAGTGCTTGGAACTGAAAATAGATTTTATCTAAAGTTTAATGATTAATTACAAATATAGTGTAAAAAGATTGAAGGTCCATTAAAAATTGACTGAGGGTCTGTTTGGCACAGCTGTGGGTCTGTGGTGTGGCAGCAGTCATTTGAATTGTTTGCTTGATGCGGTGTGGGTGCGGTTTATGAAAACGTGCCCGCAAAGCGACACCTTGATTGGTTCATGGATTATTTTGGGTTATTTGATGACTTTTCTTTTTGTGCCCTCCCTCCCGCTTCCCTTCACCCCGTAAGCGATCTCTCTAGGGCTTCTTCTCCTTACATTCGCTTTGCTTGGCGACACAATTGGATAGGGCTTTATGCCAGCATTTGCTTCCTCCTTTCTTCGGTATCCTCTCCCCCTCATCTATTCTTCGTGGATTTGTTCTATGAGTTGTATGGTTTGCACATAGTGATTTTTTTTTTGAGATTTTTACATGTAAAGCAATGGAGACTTGCATTTTTTTCTCTTTTCCCAGTGGCTAAAACCCATTTTCACATGAAAAACAAGTTATGCTTTGTGATTTGTTTGATAGGTTTGCAAACTTTGGTTGATGCATACAGTTTGTCGATTCTTAAGTTGGTTTTGCTTTTAGGAATGATTACATACTTATCAAATAAGTATTGGTTTGGCCATATTTGCTTCCTTCTTCCTACACTGATTTGTGATATGAGAATGTGAATTTGACAATTGTTTGAAGTAATATATAAACACGCTTTTGGTGCTATTTATTTGGTTAAACATGGATTGAGATTTCATCCTAATTTTTAATATTTGAGAGAAAACATTGAGAAGAGATATTGGAGGGTTGAGCATTTGTTAACTTGCTTTCCTGGCTTCCTATTACAAGGTTAGGTTATTTGATGGTTTCAGGTGCTCTTTTTTTGTTAGGAAGCCCAACACAATTCCTTATGTGTTTACATTTATGATAGTTGAGTACATATTTTGTTGTTTGAGGGATGACGACAACTATACTCATGCTTATTTTACTATTTCACAATGGTTTCCCTACGTTGCTTATGTTGTAATGGCGTTTACCTTGATTTGGTTTTACGAATTTTGATTACTAAGTGGTTTAGACTTAACCCCTTGAATCAAGCTAAGTTTTGTTTTGATGGGCTCAATTTTTCAATAATTGACTCAAGACAACTTGGACCCAATTGACTTTTGGTGACCCTTGGTGATTTCAATTTCTTAGAGTTGATTTGTTGATGTGTTTAGGTTTATGTCAATTTTAGGGTTAATTAGTGTTGGGAAAGCATTAGGTGAGACCAAAGAATGACTTTGGTGAATCAATCTTCCATTTTGCTTTGAATTTTAGTGTCATGTGATTTCCAGGGCCATTTAGGAAATGCGGTAAGAACCTCCCATTTAGGCCTTGCCTCCTCTCTGATGGGCTTTTCCAAGGTCAATGAGAATCTCAAGGGTATTCAATGGGTCATTCGAGGAATACCTAGGATTTTGAGCTCTATGGGTAACCTTGGGCATCTTCCACCTATTGGAAGTCAACTTGGGTTTCCACTGAACTAGACTTTCAATCATCTCAGCCAAGGGTTGAGGATTTAGGCTTAAACTCAGGGAACCCTAAGTGAGTGTTGGATTGGTTAGAAGTCCTATGTGGGTGAGTTCCATCTCTAGTCATCTAAAAAGGTTACTTGGAAATGCTAAGGCTAAATCCTGGTTTTAATAGAGAGAGAAGAGGTCTTCACAAGATTGAGGTCAACATCGGCCAACACTTGTAATTTGATGTTTGTTTGTGGTAGATAAAAAATGTCAAATTCTCGCAATTCTATTGATCATTTAACCAATCTTCCTGGTGTTTCTGGTTTTTGCAGGATAACCTTCAAAGTGAGTTATGTGTAGACGCTAATAATGTGGGCCTGGAAGTCAGGACGGTGTCTCCTTCTAATAAAACTAGGGTCAGCACAACCTTATTCATAATCAGATATTGAGTTTCTGTATCAGAGAGAATCTTACTGATATAGTAAACTAACTTTTCAATTGAGCTTTCTACCCTGACTAGGAGAGAGCTTATCTCGTGAGGTGAAATTGTCAAATATCTTGAAAAAGCAAGATATGCCTTGAGGGAGGAGCGATGAAGCCATATATGTCTTTAGTTGATCAAAAGAGATATGACAGTTATTTGTCCATTGAAAATTGATGTTATGGAAACCATTAAGTATTTTGAAGAACAACAGATACTTATCGCAAAACGAGATAAGAAGTGGGATAGAGCGGTTATACGATCAATCAAGCATTGCACCTCCTTTATGTTCCTTAGAGGTACCATGACTCTCAACACCTTGATTTTTTTTTGTGCTTGCCTCAATTCCACGATGAGTAACCATGAATCCCAGAAACTTCCCTAATTTGACTCCAAAAGAACATTTAGACAAAGAAGTGAGAAACACTCCTCTACATGAGAAATGTGCTGGGATGTTTCTATGTTTTTTTACTAACAAATCATCAACATAAACCTCCATTGTATGCCCGAGAAGGTTTTTAAACTGATATATTTATAAGTTGCACTAGCATTTTCATTTTGAATGACATAAACTAGTAGCATTATAAAGCCTTTTTTGTTTGGCTTCCTAATGTATCGGGTTTATTTTTATTTGATTGTACTCTGAGTATGCATCCACAAAGCTGAGCATCTGGTGTCTGGACATGGGTTGATCTATACGTGGGAGGGGAAAGTTATCTTTCGAAAAAGCTTTTTTGAGGTCGGTATAATCGATGCACATTCTCCATGCACCACTAGCTTTCTTGACCAAGACAACATTGGCCAGCCATGCGAGGTAGTGCACTTCCTGTATGAACTTTGCTTCCAAAATCTTGTTAACTTTTTGTTTGATAGCTTGTAAATAATCTAGGGAGAGTTGCGTTTCTTCAGGATGACAAAATTAAAGATTGGATCTACCTTTAAAGAGTGCATAATGATTCCAGGGTCAACTCCAGTCGGCTGAGGTCCATGCAAAAATGTATTGATTCAAAAATGTATTGATTCCCTTGAAGAAGATCTACATATTTTGACCTTTGCTCATCGGAGAGTAGTGAACCAAACTACAATGTTCTCAAGGGGTACTCATCGGAGAGTAGGATGTGGACAAAGTCTTCTATGGGAGAAGCCCGTTAAGATACATCTTCATCTCAAAGATTAAAGTTCTCAATGTTAAGTGTCACTTATGAGCATGGTTGGGCTTTCCTAAGGTAGCATGATTGTGTTATCTGCTGATCTCCTCACACGATATTGACCCTGCTAGAGTTAGAAACTTATGCTTTAGATGTGAAACAGAAGTCACGATGCCAAAGATGGATTGCAGGGGTCTCTCGAAAATGAAATTGTGTGTTGATTCTGACTTGAAGACGGTGAACTCAATTAAGTGGGTTGTCTTTCAAGGAAAATCTCCTATGACAACGGGGATATTTATTGCTCCCTCAACTCTTACCTATCGATTATAAAAACCGTATAATGATCTTGATGCAGGTTGAAGTCATTCCCTTGTTAGTTCTAAACTGAGGAAAGTGGAGTAGAACAAGTCATCGATAGAGCTCCCATTATTGATCAAGATCCTCCTTACATTGTAACAAGCTTTGTCAATTCAAGTTCTAATGATGAGAGGGTCTTGATGGGAACTCGAACTCCACCCAAATCAGAATCATCAAAATTAATAGACTCGAGGCACAATTTCTCCTACACTGGTTCACACGGTGCAATGATAAAGACTTGATTGGTCAACAATGAGTTCCCTACAATGGTTAGAATTTTGCCCACGATTAGGTGACCCCCTTATTTTGCTTTTGTGTATGTTGCCCCAAAGTGGTAGCATTATCAGTATCAGCTGGTTTGTTTTATACAAATCAACTGAGATATCCCTACAAGATCAGCCTTTCAATCTCTTCTTTGAGTTGTTTACATGCCTCAGTGGTGTGGCCATGAATTCAATGAAAATGACATTATTGTTCTTAATTACGCGAGGTAGGTTTTAGGAGGTGAGACCACTAAATATTTTCCTCATGTTTGATGGTCATCACAACATTAACAAGCGACATCTTAAGTGGTGTATATTCTTTCTTAGGTTAATGCTCACTTTTTTGACCCACAGGTTGGGGAGGGAGGTCATGATTTCTCTACTATTTAAACTTTTTTCCATGTGAAGATTGATTATTGTCTCTGGTGTTACTCTTACGCTTTCCCTTAAATTGCTCGAACCGCTCCTTATGTGCCCTGATAGCCTCGTCCGCGGTGATTTGGGCTCAACACGGCGGACAAGGTTAGCATAAGAACGAACTCTCTCCTGCATCAATGATGAGTAGAAGGAACCCCAAGAATGACTCCTCTCAGTAACTCTAGATCCACTCGAAATTTGACGGACTTCAGCAGAAAACCTGCGAAAGTAGTCCTTGAGCGACTCTCCTTCACTTTGGCAAATTCTTGAGAGATTGGATGAATTGTTGATGATCTGTTGGTTTGTCATGAATTGCTTCACGAATACTTTGGAAAGCTCGCTAAAGATGTCTAGAGTGCACTCTAGAAGAGAGTTGAACCAGGTGTGAGCTTATCTTTTAAGAGTGGCCGAGAACAGGAAAACTTGACATAGAAGCGCATAAGAGGCACGTTGAATGTGCATGATGGTTTGATAGTGATCAATATGCTCATAAAGACTAGTTATCCCTTCGTAGCTTTTGATGTTCTGAAGCTTGAAGCTAGTTGGGATGGGGTGTTAGAGAATCAAATCTGCTAAAGAAAATATTCATGGACGTTAAGGTGAGTGGAGAAGTGATTTTTTTTCTCTAGAGGGAACTCTTCCTGGATGACATGTCGTAGCTCGTTACAAATGACACTAGAAGTTCTTACGTGGAAAACCTAGAAAGGGAAAAACCATGGGGTCTGATCCAACTGAAGAGTTATACTATAAAAATATGATTATAATTACAACCACTTATCCCACAGGTGGGAAATGGTTACTAGGTTTCCTAATTTGCAACATCGACTGGTGGCGACCGATAACAATTGGTGGTGGTTGACGGTGGTTAGAGGTGATCGACGATGGTGGGCGGTGGTTGACGGAGATTGGCGGTGGTTGACGACGGTTGGTGGTGGTGGTCGACGGTAGTCGGTGGTTGTCGATGATGGTCAACGACAGTCGACGATGGTCAGTGGTTGTCAACGATGATCGACGATGGTTAATGATGGTCGGTGGTGGTCGACTTGAGTGGTGTTGGACTTCAGTTTCTTCTCAAAGTTTCAAGTTCTTTCTCAAGGCTTAAGCTCTCATCCACCTCTCCTCATGAGATTGGTGGAGTTCTATTATAAAGTTTTTTTGTGCAATTAATAGGTTAGCGGCATCTGCTGATTTGAAATAAAAGATTTCTCTTGAATTAAATAATAATAATAATATTATTATTATTAGTATTTTATGTTTAATATAAAAAATAATGATGACTCTTCTAAAATCCATAATTTCTCTTAAATTAAAAAAAAAAACTGTGATTTATGGGTTGCATTCATATAAAGGAATGAGTCCCAACCCAACTCTCATGGACTTATAACCCTCCTAGAGTACAATCTCAACCAACACCTCCTTTACTTTAAAA
>NEWO01000062.1:1918164-1954281 GCA_003013225.1 Phalaenopsis aphrodite
ATATATATATATATATATATATATATATATATATATATATATATATATATTAGGAGGGGAGAAGGCGAAGAGTTATATTAAAAGAAACATGATTAAAATAAAGATTGTGAAAATTGGACGGGACATCGAACTAGTAGAAAAATAATGTTCAGGGTTCGATGGTTCAATCGAAGTTAATAGGAGATTTAAGTGGATGGTGTGATAAATACTTTAATTATTTTAAAATAATTTAAATAATAGAATAATGAAATATTAATATAATTTTTGTCAATTTAATAAAAAAATATGTTAGTTTAAAATAATAATTTTGAATATGAATGATATTCTAAATAAGAAATTAAGGAAATAATATTTTCCTCTATATTTTTAATTTAAATATTTTATTTCGGGTCATTTGATAAAAATCAAAAGGTTAAAATTGGATAATATTTGAAGTGTTTGGTTTTCTAAAAACGGGTCTGGTTCACCGGTTTAACCCCGATTCTAACTGATTCAATCATGATTCTATGCTGAAATGGTTTCGAACTTGGAACATACCGACTGAATGACCAGTTCACGGTTGAACTGGTATAGCCGTCAGGTTCTATTCGATTTTTAAAACATGATTAAAACAATGATTATAAGAATGTAAATAAATTTACAAAAAAAATAAATAAACATGAATTAGTATCTCAAATATAAATAAAAAAAAAGATATATTAAAAAAGAACTCAGATTCAAGAAAAGAAAAATTGACAAAAAAAAATTTCTCTCAAATTTAATTATGATATTTTTTTCTCATTATATTTAAATGAATATAATAATGAATTAATTAATTAAAATAATTTATTAGTCTCATAAGTACATGTGTGAAACATTAAATGTGTGGTCCAACAAAGGTACCATTCCATAACTAAAGTCATGAGAAGTTAGATCTTATGGGGTCCATCACTTAGAGAATCAATAATGTGGGATTTTCAATGGTGTGTGGTTTCCCACTGTTGGCCTTGGACCAACACTATATAAGTTATTTATTTATCAATAAGTCATCCTTCCTTTATCATTATAAACCTAACTTTGTTGGGATTGGCAAGTGATTTCATATGGATTTGATTCATATAATAAGGCAATTTGAGTGGCTTGCAATGCTAGAAAGAATTTGGTAGGGCCATAATTTAAACTTCCTAAATTAGTGTTAAATATATCTTTTTTTATTGTTAAAAGAGCATGGAATTTAGAGGTAATAAGCTCAAGTATTTTATTGTTTCATAGAATTATAATTATTGTGTGCTAGAAAATTAGCAACAAAAGATAGAAATAATTTAGCATATTAGTTTTGTTTGAATAATCAACACAGATATACGTGAAAGAATTTTGTAAGAGAAACCAAAGTGCTTAAGTGAAAGAAAACTAAAAAGATATCGTGATGTGATATACAAATAAGATTATTAAAGTTCACTCTTACTCTATAATGAAGAAGACATGTTTACAAAATTGGAATACTAGTTGGGCTTCCTTCATATATAATGAGGATTATTAGAGAAACAGTGAAGGGTGGTCGTTGTTGGACAATGATGATTGATTGAAAATAATCAGGTGGCTTTGATCAGGCAATGGTGGTTGGGCAAATTTAATTGGGTGATAATAATCAGACAATGATAGCTAGATGAAGATGGTTGCTGGTAGTGGTTGTTGGTGTTCATTGTTGGACACAAATCTAAAGTTCCTCAATTCTCTAGGTTTTTTTTTTGAAATTTTACTCAAGGTTCAAGCTTTTTTTATGTGAAAATAAATTTTTATTAATAACCCTTTAAAGCGGTATTTTGATAAGTTAGCCAAAATCTTAAAAGTACTATGTTAGATGAAGTATATTAATTCTCTTAATTAAAGACTTTTTAAAGCATTTTAGTGTCTTAATCATCTTAAAATCAAATGATGTTAGTTTTGTAAAATCTTTTTGATAAGGTGCTTGTTAAATTTATCTCTTGGTTACTTAATTTGGCTCATGATGGGAAAGTGAAGGTACTTTTTAATGGTTTGTTATCATTTCTCTAGCAACTATTTGACAACACTTTTAAAGATTCCTTGTAATTATTCTTATCTATGTCTCCACTCATCTCTTGATTTGTAATAGTTTTCTCAATTCACTACCTCTAACTTTGATTAAATGGCATGTCTCTTTCTCCTCCTCCACCTTTAATGGAAATATCTATCTCTATCCAAGCCCTTTGCAACACCTTCATGTTAGCATCTTTTGTCAAGTAGAACATTCTTCTATCATGATAAAGTTACATTTAACTACAAAAACTAATTTTTTCCCTCTAAATGCTTTCCATACAACGAAAACATTATGTTCCATTATGTGCTCACATCAATCTTTCGGACAACCTTTCTGTGCCCCTATTCTACGTTTTAGCCTTCTTATTTCACCAAAAAAAAAAAACTATTAAAAAAACAATAACCTGGCTTCAATAAATTTGATATAAATTTTTTTTCCAACATAGAGAATGAAATGTATTTCTCTTTTCATAAAATTTTTTAATGGTGTTAAAGATAGGAATATGGCATTTGTTGGGTATAAAATCAAGAAACAATAATTTATGTTTCTTTGTTCGCTTCTATTAAGAGATAGCTTATATTATCCTTAATATTTGTTTTTATATTCTAATTCAATTTTAAGAAAGTGTTTGAGACAATATGGATAGAATGGCATAATTTATTAATGTATGGTTAGTTATCTTATCAAAACTATCATATATTTTTAAGCCAATAAAAGAAACATTCTGTATGATCCTTATCTGGAGTAAACTACTTGAATTATTGTAATGTAGTTGGAGTTCTAGTAATATATTAAAAATCCATTATAAAATAAATGTTATTATTAATTAAAAATTGCAATAAAAATTTGGTCATCTCTAATTACTGAAAAACTTAATAATAGATTATTTTTCCTAAATATTATTACAAAATTTATGGGGTTATTAATGATTTTTTTCATTATGATTATTAATGATAAAATATGACTATTGCTTATTGATGGGTCACGAATTAAAGCATGACTTGTTCTAAGCCCGAATCATACTTCCTCCTCATTTTCTCTTTATTTCATTCATGATTTCACCATCGCCCTGATCTATGTCATTCAATGATGATTAGTGTTCTTTACTCTTTTCCAATTTTTCCATTTTGTTGCCTCCTTCTTATCTCTATATCTCTTATGTGGGCTAGCTCTCATTCTCCTTCCCTTCTACTCCCTCTCTCTCTCACTCTCTACTAGCTCTTTCTCTTTGAAGTCTAATTTGTTTCCCCTCTCTTATGATGGTGCCACTGTTATTGACTAATGTATTGCTTTCACTCTTCCTCCTAAAGTTTTAAACAATGCATAAAATTTTTATGTTAAAAATATAGAAATGAAGATTTGTTAAAGTTTAGATTTGTATACATCATCATTATTATTATTATTTGTTTTAATATGGTTTTATAAGGGTGTGTAGAACTGTAATAACACTTTTTTTAGTTCTATTAATGGGTGAGTGCATATTTTAATTTACAAGCATTAATTATAAGGAGTATTCTCTATAAATAATCAGTTGGTGCATGCCATTTATTACATTAGCCATGAAAAAAAAATGTTCATACCAAGCAATTTTTTCTTTTTTGGAACATATTAAAGGTATAATTTTATTAAATTATCTTGGTTGGTCAACTTGTTAATATTTCTTAATCATAAAATTATCATTTAATGCAAGAAATGAGATATATAGTGTAAACTTTATTTTAAAAATTGAGGATAAAATTGTTGTTGTTGGTTAAATTAGCTACTAGTAGCTAGTTGGAATTATGAATTGTAACTATACAAGTAGTTTGACTTATCTTATAAAAATTTGAAACCAACATTCACTAAGGATTAGCTAACTAGTAAAGGCATTACCTTTTCATCCCATGAAAATAAGTTTTACAAGAGAGTCTTTTGATGTGCTTGAAAATATTAAGTTATGTAAGAGTTGTGATCATCCTTTTGATTGTTATCTTTAAATTCATATTGTTATTAGGCCTTCAATTATATATTATTGTTAAAAAGACTAGTTGGATCAAGTCATTATGTTTTATTGATAAAAATATATAACCTCTCTTATTTTTTAACTATTTAGTGCATAAATAGAAATTTTCAGGCTATCTCTAGAATATTTATCAACATGTAAAATTTATATATTACGAAATTCAAGAATTCATCATGAAGACCACATTTTATTTCAATTAATATAATTGCACTTCAATACTCTTTATAAGTTCAGGCTTGTTGATTGTTCAACCAAATCAATCCAAAGCAATCGAGTTCTCATCAACCATACACAAAGAATAAAAATAGGCCATAAAGGAGTTGAAATAGATTAATTTCCTATAATTTTTAGATCTATCATTCTTTTGGGATAAAATTTACATCATTTATTTATTTTTATATTCTTAGACTGAATGTAATGAAGACAAGTCTCATCCTCATTTTATATAATTTGGATAAGGATACTTACATTATTATTTTAGGGTTATTTTGTATTATGTACAAACCTTGAATGTTAATTCAATAAGCACATTGCTAATTGCTCGCCTTTTTTATCAATAAATTATTTCTTGTTTCAATGTAAAAACAAGGAATAAAATGCTACTAAGGTGAATAAATTTAAGGTTTGCATATAGTGATGGTGGAGCCATTTTTTTTAAGAAGACACAATCTAACCATTGAAATAATACCCTTTATACTTTTGTCATCATTTAATAACTTAGGTTATGTATAAGCACTCGTTTTTTATTTAATTATTTATCATATAATAAATTTAAGATTAAACTACGAAAATACAATAATTTGAACCATTTATTATGAGCAAAACAGAATAGATGCATACTTATCTTAAATATAAAAAATAATAATTTAAAAAAATTACACACACAAACACTCACGAGTTTCTAGCCACCCTCATGTGTCTAACTATTCGAGAACCGCCCTTACTTCTGGCACTCTGGCCAAAGGAGGATTCGAACCCGTGACCTGAGAGGACTTACGATATTTTGAATGAAATGAATGTAACTCTATAGGTTAAATTCAAATATAATAAGTGTGATTTCATATATTATTTTAGATGGAAGAAATGTGACTCCATAGGTTTCTTATAAGTAGAACAAAAGCAATTCCACAAGTTTCTTTTAGATGAAATGAGAGTAACTCCATATATTTTTCTAGTTGGAGCAAGTGTGGCTCCATATTTTTTCTTAAATATATAAAGTACATTTGAAGAGGATAGGTTTATATGGTATTGCATATTTTATACTATGATATATTTAATAATCTTTATACAAATAATATAAAAAATAAAAAAAAATAGCATACTTGGATGTACACATATTAAACCATAGAAAAAGTAGCTTAACATATAAGTATTTATACGGGATTAAGTTATTTATTTGTTTTGAATATCGACAATCATTTTTTTATGTAGAAGATAAAATTAAGTGGTTCATATTTAAAATCTATGAATCAAATTTTTTGTTATTTTGACCCCCCAATTATTGAACTAAGGTAAAAGGGCATTTTTGTAATGTGGTACCGCTCACCTACCACATCTCACCTACTGCTCACCTACCACTCACCTACCTCCCATCTACCATTCTCTTGCTTCTATAAATAGAGAGGGTGTGAGGCTTAGGAGAGCAATGGAAGAGATCTTAAGCTACCACAAAGGATGAGAGAATAGCTAGATAGCTATAGAGGAGGAGAGCATTTCGAGGCTTAGTATCAAGGTGTCGCTTGAGAGGGAGGCCACATAAAAAAGATGATGACTCATCTCTATGTATAAGCTATGTATTCTCCTTTTTTTTTTGCCTTAGTGAACTATTTGATTAATTCCCTCCCGTGGACGTAGATCCAGTCGGATCGAACCACGTAAACTATCTGTATTTGTTTGTGTTCTTTGCGTTTCATTTCTATGCCATGAAGTACATATCTCACAACAATTTTGTATCAATTGTAGTGTATAACTTAATTTATAGAAAAAAAGTTTTTTTTTGGCTGATTTATTGGTATTGGATATCTCATGAATTGAGAGTTTGTTTATAGACACTATGCAAATAGATCATACATAAATGCATCAACTAATTCCATACATTAGTTTCATAAATCTAAATGATTGCTACAATTTGTCCATAAGGTATGTTCTACAACACTTTAGAGATCACACTATTTGCTAGCTTCATTATTTAGTGGCTTTTGAACATCAACATTTGATAGATCCTTAATGTTGGACTAAAATATATTTTCAATAACTTATGAGCTAGCTATAACATAAACCATTTCAAGTGTACTCTTCCATCATTGAATTAACATCAAAACTTTAAGGTCAGGTGAAGCAATGTGGGCTAAGCAATGATGTATGATAGAGATATTCTATTTTGATAGTTAGCCATACCTTCTACTAAATGCTAATAAATCTTAAACATGTATTTGTATTATAAATATTTTTTAATTTAAAATATAAGTTTTCAAATCAACTAAAACTCCATAGGTCTTTCATTATCTCCAATCAATTCATCCACACCCCATCCTACCTGTATCTTCCCCTCATCCCTAACATATGCCCAAAAAGCAGAGCTTTTATTGCGTCAGGACATCAGACATAAATTTGAGTCCAAAATACACCTTTTTGTAGTGCAGCCCCCTCTTCAATTTGGATGGTTTTAATTGGACACCAGACACAATTTATGATGCAATAAAAAATTCAAAGACCAAATATTCTTAATCCTCCACCTTATAATTGCTTTCAATGCTCTCCAGAGCAAGCTATATTATTGTGAGGGATGAAATGTTGACATGTTGTTACTTCAACTACACGAAAAATCCTCTTCGTTAATGGTGTGATCGGCGACATCATGGTATGGGTTGTCAATATCTCTCGTCGTTCGCAAAAAGCTTGTGTTTGGCTGATTAGATAGTTCGTATTTGATTTGTTCGTTAACTAAACAAGCAGAACACGGACAATTTTTTTCATTTTGATTTATTAAGAAGCCGAACATGAACAAATGTTTGTTCATTTGTGTTTTGACTCTTTTTTGCTCGAAATATTTAAATAATAAAAAAATAATTCATAATATTTAGTATGATATCAAAAATTTAATTTGAACGAACATAAAAAACAATATTTAAATGTTAGATATCTAAATACATAAGATTGAGTGGTATGTATGTAAATGCCCTTCCTTGTTTTTTTTATTTAGGCTAGATATATGTGAATGCATAAGAATTGGGTGGTATGTATGTAAAAGCTTATCAAAAATTTGCAAAAGCCGGCCTACTTAATATGGAAAAAATATTACGTCTGAACATCCGCATGTCCAGACGGTCAACCATCGGCCACCATATCGCCTGCCGATGAAATTAATGTCGATATGACGCCCGGTGGTTGGCCGTCCAGACATGCAGTATCCGGACGCAATATTTTCTCCTTATGTGGGCTCAAAAGTTATCAAAGTTGTTGTCATTTTATGGAGAAAATCTTCCAAACCAAGATCGTAAACCCGATTGCAACTCGGATTTAATAAATTTAGATTTACAAAGACGGATTGCAACTTGGATATACAACTCGGGTTTTTTGTATGCCTAGATTTAAGCTAAATCCTTTGCTAAATTCTCCCATTAATAGGCGACCAAACACTCCTTAAAAACTAAAATTTTTAAGTTACAAGTGAAAATAAATTTGTTGATTTTATCGTGCCGAACACGAACAAATTTTGAACATATTTTAAACTTTTCAAGCCGAACACGAACATACATATTTTTGAGTCATTTCAAATACGAGTCGAACACGAATAATACAAAAAGTCAAACAAAAACAAATAAAAAAACAATAAATATAAATGTTAAAAAAAAATATTTTTTGATAATAAAAATTTATGAAACTCTAAGGTTCAAATGTATGTGATTATTGTTCCATTATTAAGTTCAAATGTACGTGATAAATGTTCCATTTTAAAAAAAAAAAAAAACTTCAAAATTTTTCATTCTTTAAATCTATTAGATTTTTATAAGTTGATTCACTTTAGTATAGATAAATTTTTATGTAGCCATCTATTTCTCAATTCACATATGTTCATTCATGAGTTTGATTTATGAATTTCAAATACTTAGAGATTACATAAAAAATACTTGTTGTATGGCTTAAAAAATAGGTTTGATCGTCGGATCCAGGGAGCCGCTAGCGCGGAGGAGTCGTCGATACCTACGAGCGCCGCCCGCATTCATTCGTCAGGCCATCCTACTTGACCGACCACTTGAAGAACCGTCTGATTACCACAGTCAGTCAGTCGTGTGCTTGAAGAAAGCTTCAACTAGTCACCCCTTGTCGGCTAACCACCTGAAGGAAGATTTTGGCCAGCCATTTGGGCAGACCACCTGAAGCAGAACCAGCCGACCACCTTGTTGGTCACAGTGAAGGAATGCAGTTGGCCACCCCTGAAAGTTCGACCACTTGAGTCAACCACTCGACGACGGATTTGAACCAAATTAACCCTCGTCACCCCCTTTTAAACAGACGCATACATGTAATTTCTTCTCCCCCATCTTTTCTCTCTATAAATACATGACTCCTTAGATGTATAAGAGTTTCATTTAGTCTCTCTCCCTCTCTCCCCCTCATGTAGGGAGCTTACTCCCCTTCACCATCACATTGTAACTTCATTTGTATGGAATAAAAGGCGTTGTCGAGCTCAGGGACCTCCCTCTCTTTCTTTCTCTCTCTCTCTTTCTCGACCCAGAATCTAGTTCTATTCCCTAGGCATGATTAAAAGAACAAATTTGAATTTAATATCCTAATTGTGTGTTGAACGTGCCGCCAATGAGACAAAAAGCCCTCTAAATTGGAAACAACCAAACTACAGAGAAACAAACAATAAAAAAAATGAAGAAGAAATAGAGACATAAAGTGACAAAATATAAAACATACGTGACAAGTCGAAAGCCACAAAGTAACAAAAGGAAAAAAAGTAAAGAACTCATCTCATATACCAAAAATTAGAAGGCTGCCACGTAATAACAAGAGAAAGATAAGCAGCCCCCTCCCCCCTCACTCCACTTGATTTTCTTATTGTTCATTAAGGAAGATAGAGAAAAAATAAATGAAGGAAAATAAGAATGTAGATAAAATAAATACAAATAAAAAAAAGGATAAAATACACTCTTCTCATTTAAGTCTCTTCTATGGGATGAGCATTCCAAAAAATAAGATCACTCACACACTCTCTAAGCCTGCCCTCTAGGGCGAGCCAACAAATTCTTTTTAAACCTCTCCTCCAAGAGAGCATTCCAAAAGAAAAATAAAAGCAAGTCTTCAAGCCACCCCTCTGGGGTGAGCATTAGGACTCTCTCTAAGCTTCTCCTTCAAGACGTGCACTCCAAACTCTCTCCATTGAAATCTCTCCTCCAGGACGAATATTTCAAAGATCTATCTTTTGACTTGAGTCTCTCATCCAAAATGAGCAAACAAAGCTTCTTCTTCCCTTCAAGAAATCTTTGAAAACTCACTCCCAAAACTCAACTCAGAAGAAGCTATGAAGGTGGTTCCCTATCCCAAAATGATAAGATTCGTAAGAGGAACGACACAAATCACCCCACTTGGGAGTCTCGACGCTTACCCCCACGAACCTAACGATAATTTCTCTGAAGTCCTAGTGTAAGGTGAGACATGTCGGAGTCAATTTTCTGACAATGGTAAGAAAGATGGGTAGGGAACGATCTTGAATGTTGGGAATGTTTCCATCAATAAATCTACGAAGCAAACTTGATTATACTTTCCCAAAAATCTGAACACTAACTAATGATTATTAAAAAAAAAGGATTTATTCATTAAAGAGCAGGTTATATAAATGATGTTTTGTGCACTAATAAGTTGTTCATTCTTATCGTAACTTCGTCTCCAAGAAGTGAAAAACTCGGAGGCTTCATGTATGACTTACAAAATAAGTCCCCTCATCAAATCCAAGGAGCCTCCCACACCGAGGACATCGTCATCGGAGGAGTCGCCAACACCTAAGAGCGCTGCACTCATCAAATCGGTCGGCCATCCCATTCGATCAACCACCTAAAGAACCGACCGACCATCCCACCTGGTCAGCCACCTAAAGAACCGGCCGATCACCCGAAGGAAGAATTGGCCGGCCACTTGGGTTGACTACCCCTTGCCGGCTGATCTCAGTGAAGGAAGACGTCGGACCACCTCAGTCGACCACCCCAGACGATCGATCACTTGGACAACCACTCGATGATGGGCATGGACCAAATTACTTCTCCCCACCTCCCTTTAGACAAGATCATACATGTAATTTCCTCTCCTCCCTCTCTTTTTTCTATAAATAATTTATCCTTGAATGTAAAAGAGGTCCCTTTAGACTCTCTATCTCTTTCTCATGTAAGAAGCTTGTTCTATTTCACCCTCACATTGTAACCTCATTTGTGTGGAATAAAAGAGACTCTTGAACTTGGGGACCATCACTATTTGCCCCCCGATGGGGCAACCCTCTCTTTCCTTCTATCTCTCTCTCTTTTTCCATGCCTGGGAATTCTTTGGGCACTATCCAAATGACAGATGTTAATTTAACACTATTATTTTATCTTTTTTTAAAATAATATTCTATTGAAAAAAAGAAAGAAAAAAACTAAAACTTGAAAAGATTAAACCAGAATAGTAACAATCAAAGAGAGTTAACAAAAAATATACTAATTTTCCTTTTTTCTACTTCTTAAGGACAGTGATAAGAAAATCAACAATTTTTTATATAATTAGAATGACCATCACAAATTGTTGAAACTAATTTCGCAAGAATCAATCGAATTAAAGCTATATTTTTAGTTATATAAAGAAATTGATAAGAGTAGAAATGCATTTTGTATTATCTTAGAGATGATCAAATTAAGGTATTTCACCATGTAAGTTAATGTTTATATGAACATGGCATCCCTCTCAATAAGAAATACTATTACGAAGTTTGAATTGTTGTTTTAGTTTTTCTCAAGAGAGGTGAAAAAGGCTAAAGTGATTAAAAGTTGGTGTAGGTGGATGGTTGTCAAATGATGGCAAAAATTGTCACCAATTAACATAAGAAATTAATGTTGGCCTAATGCAAATCTTGGCATTATATGTCTACTAGCAAAGATGAATATTAGTGTCAATTGATGATGGTTATGCTTTGAATATAGATATTAGTTGACCAAAGGGGGCTGATAATCATTAATCGGTATTGTTAACGTTGTTTGATGGGCGACATTTTGGGATTCTTCTTATTCAAGTAAGGTATTCACTCAAGTTTACTTGTTAAGTATTGAAAGCAGATATGCTCGTAAATTTTTTGTGGTAATATTTCGATTTTTTTAATCAAATTTAAAACACTATATTCAATAACCCATTATAACCATTATTGAATATTTAGAATTTTCTAGAATTTTCTAGATAAACTCTCAACAAGTAAAAATTCTATATCCATTGACTCCATATTTTAGAAAATGTCTTTAATATTTTATTTTGTATATGAACTAAAAAAAATTCTAATAACAAATATCAAAATTTTAAAATAAACTTCTTCCAAACTTTGTATTTACTATTAAAATAATGAAAAATACTGAAAATTTTACATATTTTGAAGTTAGATTTGTTCTATAGACTATGCCCAAAGCATAGAGTGAGAACCATGAGAGAGAAAAAGGAAGAGAGAGAGAAAGAGATTTGCATTGTAGGAGCTAAAATGGGTGTTTTCATACTCTTTGGCCTCTTATATTCCTCTCAAAAGGGTGATTACAAGAGAGGGGAAGGGCAAAAAGTTCTATCTACATATGGGTTAGAGAGAAGAGAGCTGGAGGACCATTGAATACATGCTATGAGCCCACTATTTATAGTAGATAAAAAAGAACATACAATATTATATTTTTACAAATGCTTTAAAGATTATAGTACATGTTATTTTAGACTTTCCCTTGCTCACATCTGTCGTTTTGGAACCTTTTGGTTGGTAGGGCCCGTCAGTTTTGATGGTTGGCTAGTTGGTAGAAGGGGGAGGGCGACTTGATGTTGGTGGCTGACTGGCCCAATGAAACTAGTCGGTTGATAAGGGGTGGTCATTCATTTGGTTTTTGATGGTCTGCCAAGGCCAGAGGGAGAGAGGTGTGTTGGTGTGACTCCAAAAGTGGCTCATTTGACTTGACGAGGACTCTAATATGTTATGTCAAACAACATATACAACTGATATGTCATCAACAATTTTTATCATCAGTCACACATCTCAATGCATTTGAGCTAGAAACATTACAAACTTAAATTCACAATCATCCAAGCCTTGATTTAAGCATGTTTAAGTTAAGTTCAGCATCTTCACAATATGAGCCCAAAGACCTCGAAGGTGACTCAATTCGAGTCCAAATAAGCCTAGATCAAACACTTAAAGTGTAGTCAAAGACTTTAATGCATCAATTGAAATGTCAAATGATCTTAAAACTTGGCTTGCTTAATAGTTAAATTGAGCAGGTCAAAAAAGAGCATTCCAACCAACCCAATATCATCTGATTTTAAGATCTTCAAGGCGCTTAAATGTTGAAAAAACTATATGTTATTAAGGAAGTCAATGTAGAAAATTCGATGAAATATTTTGAGACCAGATTTACTAAATTTCCCTTCTAAAAAGTTATAAATAGGGCATATTCATCACTTAAAAGAGGGAGAAGAAGAGAAGAAGGTGAGCTGACAACTAAAACTAACTCTTAAAGTCTTGACTATAATCATTGGTCGCCTGAGATTGTGCCAAGCACCAGAGTGGCCCACCAACCACCAAAGGTGTCAGACCACCAACCAACATTGACTACCACCAGAAATTACTACAACCAAATACAACCACTGTAGCCACTAAATACAGCTTTTGTAGCAAACTAATATTGACGTATCGATCGACTATAGTTCTTGTAGCCCAATTATGAATGATGTGACCACACAACAATTACAAAATCGTGATTGTGAGTTTTTGGAATCATCTCCTCTAATTCATGAGAAGAATAAATATTTGTATTACTGATTGCATAATAGATCATTTTAACTACGTTAGACTCCATTTTTTTTCATTTTTCATATGTCTTCTACTATTACATTTCTTTTATCTTTATGTGTGATGGATCTTCGTGCAATGCAAAAACACTTATCATCCTAAATTTTGTAGCACACACCAATAATACACAATTTCTATTTATTTTTCTTTCAACTAAAAATTGATATTTACATTTATTACATTGTCATAACCTTATGTATAAAGGGTAATCTCAACCAATCTCTCTCTCTCTCTCTCTCGCTATATATTTGCAATACTCTTTGTCATGACAAGCTCCTCCCTTCCGTTTCAAATTCATCCACGAAGCCGATGAAGTCTTGTGGCTCCGAGCAATCAAGTGGCAACTCGCAAAGTAGCCACCGCCGCGGTCTCCCTAACCCTATTTTTTTATTCCCACCGCCTCATTTTTTCATTTTCCCCATTTCCGCCATTTTCTTCCATCGAATATCTCAGCACCGCTTTCTCGTGGGAACAGAAGATTCGCTCAGTTTTTGCGTCGAGCATCCATGGCCGATTCTAGCGGTCGATTGAACCCTAATGTTCCATCCGAATCGACATCTCCCTCGCTTCCCGATCTTCTCGGCTCTCTCCCCTCCGATTCTGTGGGGAGCTTTGGCGAACGGGCCATCTCCGCCGCCGGAGCTGCCGTCCTTTCTGCTGTAATCGTTAACCCCCTTGATGTCGCGAAGGTATCAGACCTCTTTCGTTCTAATGTTAATTTGAGACTTTCATGTTACAGTATTGGATTTAGTCCGATTGTTCAAAAATTTGTTTGGCGCCTCTCAATAAATTTTCGTTTGTTGTTAAGAATGTGGGGGATCACTGATAACAGAGACAGCTATGATGAAGAAGTAAGTAGATCGGTATTCTGTTTTGTTAGGATTAGTTAGCAGTATGGTTGTTTCATATCGTCTTCTCTGGCGTAGTAACAATGCAGGATGTAGAGGTATGGAATTTGATTCCTGTTTTTTTTTTGTTTGTTAGATTTAATTTTATTCAATTGAAATTCATTTGTAAGATGGTTTTAAAGTGAGGGGACGAAAGAATTTGTCTAATTTTTTTTGTAGGACAAAAATTAAAAGAAATTAAGAGTAAAAATTTTGAAATATATATGGTTTTTCTTAAATTCAGAAGGGACAAGAGCCACCCCCAACCATCTCTGATTCCACTACCGCCTATAATCCACATGGAGTTTAATTTTCCGCTTATAATCCACATGGAGTCTAACTTTCTGTATATGATAAGTATATTTAGGAGCAGATTTTCGATATCAGCTATGTGTGTTAGATAATATATAATAAGAATTAACATATATTTATCAGTGCTTGAAGTTCGTCTCCACCGCTGTTGAGGATGAGTATAAAAATAAACAAGGAATATTAGATAATGTTTTATTGTTGTTTTTGTACTTGATAAGGTGAAGAACGCATGCTGTAGTCATGCTGACTGTTTTGCTGTTGCAGCACAAGTATTAGAAGTAATTTAGATTTTTAAATTTATTTCAATATTCTAGGGAGTGTTTGGGATAAGTTTTTATTTAAAATTGTTTTGTTCTTTGTATTACACAAATGTGTCTGACTGAATCTCTCAGAGCGACGACCCAGCCTGGATTGCCGACCCAAAACGATCAGCCCAGCCTGAACGACCCACCTAACCTAGACGACTGACCCAACAACCAAGCCTGGATGACCCCCCTTGGACAACCAACTCAGCGACCCAGCTTGAACAGTCAACCCAACTTAATCCACCCAGCTTGGATGACTGACTCAAAGGAATGACTTGCCCATCTTGGAAGACCCAGTCAGGACGATCGACTCAAAGGGATGACCTACCCATTCATGAAGACCGACCTAGCCTGACGGATCGACCTAGCCTGGATGACCGACCCAGTTCAATCGACCGAGCTTACCTTGCTGACCCGAAGTCAATTAAGCTTAGCCAAGCTAGCCAGAAAGCAGTCAGACGACAAGTACAATATCAAAAATGCCTCAGTACAAACTTCTTTAAGGCAGTGATAAAAATGCAATATCATCATTGTGTGTTCTCTCCTCTACAAATAGGAGAATCATTTTATGATTAAGACACGATTGATCCCTAATCATAACTATTTTTATCTCTCTTTTTGTCTCTCTCTATCTCTATTTTTATCTCTATCTCTCCTTATGTTCTATTCCTTGGGTAGTTGGGTGTGATTCATAGTCCTAAAAAATGTGGTGAGAGTGGATCATGTCATCCAATAAGAGAAGCATCATAAGGATAATAACAAAGAAGTACGTTCAACCCAACCGGCTCCAGTTTGGTCAGACAAGGTATCGATCGACTCAACATGGACAACCCAACCTGGAAGACTGATCTAACCTAGACGACCCAGCTTGGATGACTTAACTTGGTTGACTGACTCAGCCTGGATGACCCAACTTGGACGACTCAAGCTGAACGATCTATCCAGCCCAGACGACCTAGCATGGATGACCTAACTCGTATGAATGACTTAGGTCGGACAACCTACCCAGCCTGTATGACTGACCCAACTTGTATAACCCAGCTTGGATGACCCAGCCTAGACGACCCAACATGAACAATTCAACATGGATGACTGACTCAGTTGGAATGATCGACCAATTTCAGTCGATTGAGCTGACCCTGGCGACACTCGGCCTCCCACATTCAACCACATTCACTTGGCCACATCTGCTTGAACTTCTCCACTCAGCTAGCTGCATGCAGCTAGAAAAAAATATATAAAAAAATCTATTGATTTTCAAGGGAAATTTATCATAACCCTCCTTATTCTTTCATTAAGTTTTTTTCATTAATATGCATATAAAGAGTTTGCCAAAACACACTCGAAACAAGTGGTTTGCACTTTTTTTAGCCTACTCGACCATCAGACCCATGACACTTCTGTATCATAAAACCCCATGCTCATACCTCAGAACAGGTCAAGCTTTGGCTGTAAGATTTAGCAACAAGATTCGTGGTGGGTAGCGTAAAAATCACCCCGAAAAACTGCAATAAGATATACTTACTAGAACTGTCATAAGTTGTGCTCGTCCATGGCGAGCCCCCTAATCAATCGACTAAGACATCGGTGGTGTAAAACTTGGGTTAGGCGATAACATGTCAAACTCAATCTATCGACTTTTTCAACCACATTTAGTCACTCAACATTATAAAATCTTCCAAAATCATAACTCATTCTCAAAAAATTTTTCTTATATTTGGAGAGAAGAGCAATGTTAGTTTCATTTATATAATTCTCTTATTCTTTTTGCTGTTGTCTTTAAAAAAAATAAGAGAATTAGAAAAGTAAATATGTATAATAAAAATATGTCGAACTAAATATCTTAGAGTGGGGACGCGACCTGACCGGCTGTTCCAGCTTGGAAGGCCGACCCAGCCTGAACGACCAACCCAGCTTGAATGATCCAGCTTGGACGACTGATCGAGTCTGAACAAACCAACCTGGACGGCCCAGCTTAGACAACCGACCTAGCATGGACTACCAACTTGGTTTGGACCCTTTACCCAACTTGGACGACTCAACCTGGACGTCCAACTTAGAGGGGCGGTTCAGAGGGACGACCTAACTAGCCTGGATGACTGATCCGGCATTGACGACCGATCCGGTTCAACCGAACAAACCGACCCTTCCGACCCGAAGTCAATTAAGTTTAGCTAGTCAAGCCAGAAAGCAGACTGACGATAAACTCGTACATGTAAAATATCAGAAATATCCCAGTACGAAACCCTTTAAAGTAGGAGAAAAAAATCTAATGTCATTATTATGTATTCTATCCTTTATGAATAGGAGAATCATTTTATGAATAAGACATGATTGATCACTATTCATTACTGTTTATTATTTTTATTTATGTCTCTTTCTCTACTCTCCTTATGTTCTATTTCTTGGGTACGATTCACGGGCAAATCAGGATTCAACACATATATTCTAACATAAATTAAATGTATATGTATATTATTTTCTTATTTCATTATCATTTTGTTACTTGTAGCTTCTTTACCCATTGCTAGAGTATTGAAGAAGTTCAAACTTATTATTTTTAGCAAGTTTTATCTACAGGGGCATTCGAAGATAATTCACCAAACTATGTCAGCAGCTATATAGCAAGATTATGATACTGATAATTTACAACAATATGAACTTGTACTTTTTTGCTCTGATTGTCTTCTTAATGGGATATAAGTATATAAATAAACATATAAATATTTCACTTCACACCATTTCCTTGAATGTCCTACATGTATGTTTCATTATTAAAAATTTTTTTTTCTTGCATCATGACTGAGTTGTCCACTACAGACAAGACTGCAGGCGCAAGCTGCTGGAATTCCGTACTACCCAACAAAGAACTGTATTGGAGGGCATAAGGCTTCCCGAAACACTAACTTGGTATGTTGCATGATGTACACTATTATTATTTTTATTTATTTTTTTGTAATTAATTTTCTCATGAAAGTAACTGGAAACTATAACTGGGAAAGATCTTGACCATGCTGCAATATGATGATTTTTGTCCAAAAATGTTGGAAATTTTTACAATTAATGACGATAAAAAAGAAATATGAGTGTGGACAAATTGTCAAGATGGACAATTATTATGCAGCTGATAATCTCAATATAAACTTGGAAATGAATGCCCCTGTGAGTGAACATACAGCTTTATTTTGTATTAGGTCAGAACCAAACATTTTTTTAGGAAGATGTACATGCACACCACTCAATTCTTTTCTATTTACACATCTAACACCTAAACAATAATTTTTACATGCATGCCACCTTCCCTATGCATAAAAAGGTGTATTTCACTTTTTAGAAGTTAGAATGGCGTTATCTTTGATGTGATATGATATATTTGGTTCGTATTAATGTAAAAAAGTAAGGTTTAGGCCTTAGATACATAAGAATTGGGTGGTGTTTATGTAAATGCCCTATAAGTTAAGATTAACAATTTAGCTTTACATGTATCTCTATAAGCGTGCTTTCTCAGAATTTGCTTGAACTGGTCCATGTTGTTTGTTTTGTTATTTTTTTCTTTATGCTTCCTTCCTCGCTGCATGTTCCTTTTCGTTAAATCCATTGAAAAGTTAAAGAGGGAAGTCTACTGTCTTCTTTTTCCACCTTTTTTTTTGCTAGAGGTTATGGTTTTTCTGTACAAGATACATTTACTTTGGACTTAATTATGTTGGAATATGCTGTCTAGATGTTCTCAGATTTCAGATTTCCTCCTTCACGTAATTGTGATTGTTTATCAACGGCGGAATCAGCTTCTTCTCTTGAATGCTCTCGATATAAAGGCACATTTGATGTACTATTCAAAGTGGCCAGACAAGTAGGTGTTAATTGATAATGGATATTAGTAGATTATATACTTTTTTAATGTAATTTTAGTATCTAGTTTTTAGTTGTCTAAGAATATGCAAATACTGCTGCTTCATCGTATCTGTTTTTTTCCAGGAAGGCTATTCGAGGTTGTGGAGGGGAACAAATGCTAGCCTTGCTCTGGCTATACCAACAGTAAGTTTGTGTATCGACAGAGATAACATAGTGTCACTTTGATGTCTGTTAACATCTCCTGCAACTATCTTATTTTGGGAAGATTTACATATGTACCACTCAATTCTTACGTATTTAAATATCTAACTTTTAAACCTTAATGCTTACATACATGTCACTTTACCTATGCATGAAAAGTTGTATTTAATGTTTTAAAAGTAAAAATGGGGGTATTTTGATGTCATATGAAAGATTTAGGTCATAAATGTAAAAGTAAAGTTTAGTTAGATATAAAAATACATAGGAAGTGTGTGGTATGAATGTAAATGTCCCACATTTTAAGGTTTATCCTTTTTTTCCTGAAGTTCCTTTTTTTTAAGGTGACGCTGCATTGACTATTTGGTGACTTCTTTAGCCTTGTGAATGATGATATGAAGGCTTATCAAGTTAGTGATTTGTTTAATAGTGATTCATGAATGATGATATTGGGCTGTCATATGCAACTTGTGTAACATTTCATTAATTCAGTTATTTATAGTGCTGCAGACACTGGCATAGTTAAGTTTAATCCATTACTGCATATTTTATTGACATGTGTGATCAGTTCTCTAATCCTGCGGTGTATTAGGCATTTTATTTGTTAACAAAGAATAATAGTCTAATAAAAAAAAAGTTTTTGCTTTTTTTAGGTGAAGTTTAATAATACTTGGTGTGTTAGGCCATTTCAGTTTTTTTTTGGGGGCATTTGCATACATACCACCCGATTCCTATCTTTTTGCACATCTAACATCTAAACTTTACTTTTTTCATTTATACCAAAATTTTCAAAACAACACAAAAAAAACAACAATTTAAACTTTAAAAAGGGAAAAAAAACCTCCCAAATTTTAAAATGGGAAAAATGCAAAAAAAAAAAAAATGGAAGTTAAGGGGTAAAAAAGCAAAAAAAAAAAAAATGAAGGAAAAGGAAAGAAAACCTCCCTTTTTTTTCCTTTTTATTTTAACTGCTTTCATTTTTCAGTTTTACTGTGCAGAATTTAATAACCACTTTGCCAGCCTTTACTCCTTTTTGGCTTGTTGACAGGTGGGCATATACTTACCATGTTATGACATATTCCGAAACTTGTTCGAAGAGTTTTCGACTAAATTCTCTCCGCATTTGGCTCCATATTCGCCCCTGATCGCTGGCTCAGCTGCACGCTCATTAGCCTGTATTGCTTGTTCTCCTATTGAGCTGGCAAGGACACGCATGCAGGTAACTGTGCCTTGTTCCTCCAACAAAGTTTCCAGTTTCATGTGAACGATTCTGGTTCCTTTCTTTTTCAGAAGTAAATCTCTTGGTGGGGAGGTCTCTGGTGAAGATAGGAAAATTCCTTGTACCCTGTGTAGTGTAGCTGAACTAGAACAGTGGATTGGCGACTTAAATAATTAAAAGAATTTGAGCATTTAAGTTAAAAACTTTCATCTACTTAAATTTTTAAATCTATTATAAATATTATTAAATAAATTAAAAATATAATTAATACTAAATTATTACTAAGTATTTAAATTTTATTGAGTCAAAATTTTCAATATATTATATGATATTAAAGAATTTAGTAAAAATATATGGGTGGTGAGTTCCTACCCCAGTCACTACTTGTGTATGATAGTTTGGCATGTGGAATTGCTTGATTGCTTGGATAGTGTGCTGTTTTTTTTTGCTTTAACATGTCATGAGGAGAGGAGCAGAATTCAATTTGATTGAATGGAGGGTACATTTTAAATAGTTGGGATAAGGATAATGGTGATATTGGTGTTATGCGAACTCCTAATCTTAGAGTTTTCCTAAATTAGGTTTTTTATCAGACTTTTCCTTTAAGCTGTATTTGGAAATCCTCATACTTTTTTTTGTTCTAAACCTTTAAGAAGTCAGCTTTGTTGAATAGTATCAGGTGTTAAATATTATAGACGTCTATTATTTTACCCTACTTAAGGGTAGTTTTGTCTTCTTACTTATTGTATATATATATATATATATATGTATCTTTTACTCTTGTAAGGTGATCTTTGGTTGATGCAATTGAAACCCTAGCCACTTTTTCTCCATTGCAATTCGTTACATGGTATCAGAGCGAGTTCTGATCCAACGAGAAGAGTAGGGATTGTACCGTAGAAACTCCAGTCGAAAAAAGCCCTTGCCACGCGTGATCGCTGAAGCCCTGTTCCTCTCTTTCAGTTTGCACAGATGTTGTTACAGTAGCCGCGCGAAAGGCACACTGAAGAGCGATCTGCGATCCCAGATTCGTCCAAATTCGTTCGCGCGAGGGATTGCGATTTGCGAAGCCTCCGTCAGCCGAAGCCTTGTTCCTCTCATCTGTTCGCATATATCTTGCTACAGTAGCTGCGCTCAAGGAACCCTGCAGACTCCCTTCACCTTCTCTTGTTCGCACGAAGCCGCCAGTCGTGCAAGAGTCTGTCGATCCTTTCCGAGTCAATATCCCTTGTAGACCTCTTTATTGACTGCATTCGCCATCTTCACCAAAAAATTATCGACTTTGTTCGCCATCTTCACCGAAAACATCTCAATTTTCGATTTCGGTGTCATTTGCAGTATTTGCAGTCTCCAAAATCGCAACTCTTCAGGTGATCCATTATTATTGGTATTTGATCCTTCCTTTTCTTTGTTTTCTTTTTGCATTTATAATAGTAGCATTGACTGGTGAAAAAGATGACTTTTTAGTCTATTTGTGTGCAATTAAATGGACAAAATTACTGATATTTGAGTTATGTATTGAAGAATTTTTTGAAAGCAAAAAAATGTGAGCTTATGTTTCTGGAACCTTTATTAAACCTATAGATGAAAAAGATGGAAAATATGAAGAAAGATTGGAAGTATAGAAGCAAACAATTTAAAAATAATCACTTGGATCAATAACTCGATTTCACAATCAATCGGTGTCCAATTAGCAAAATATGAAACTGCATTTATCCCTTTCAAATGTCTAATATATCCCCAATCTTAATTTGAATATTGTTTCTGTTGGTCAATTGTGTGACTCTAATTTCTTAGTTTTACTTTCTTCAACCTCTTGTTATGTGCAGGATCTGCAATTCAGGAGGCTGATTGGGACAGGTCGTAGGCAAAGGAGACTTTAAATTCTGGATGAGCTAAGAGTTCCAGATGTTGCAGCTTCCAGTGTTGACCTATCATCATTTCGTTTGAGTCTATCATCTTCTAAATTTTATCTATGGCACGCTCGTCTTTGACATGTCTCTTCTTCTCGTCTAAAATACTTAGTTTCTTTTGGAGTTTTGGGTGAGTTAAAAACTCATAATATTTCTAAATGTTGTGGCTGTAAACTTGCTAAATTTTTTGCTTTACCATTTTCTTTTTTGTTGCACCTTTTAATTTGGTTCATTCTGATGTATGGGTCCATCACCTGTTCTTACCAAAGGTGGATCTAGATATAATGTCTCGTCCATTGATGACTATACTCGTTATTGTTGGATTTATCTTATGAAAAATCGTTCTGAATTTTTTAGTGTTT
This sequence comes from Phalaenopsis aphrodite, assembly GCA_003013225.1. Classification (NCBI taxonomy): domain Eukaryota; kingdom Viridiplantae; phylum Streptophyta; class Magnoliopsida; order Asparagales; family Orchidaceae; genus Phalaenopsis; species Phalaenopsis aphrodite. The sequence continues at coordinate 1,940,317 of NEWO01000062.1, forward strand.
ATCAAATGTTTCATGCATTTGTTAAAACTCAACATAATGTTGTTATTAAGTGTTTTCGATGTGATCTGGGAGGTGAATATACCTCTACTAAATTCTTTGAATTATTTGCCTCTGATGGGACTTTACTTTAAACTTCTTGTACTAACACTCCTGAACAAAATGAAGTTGTTGAAAGGAAACATCGTCACATTGTTGAAAATGCTCGTTCCCTTCTTTTGTCTAGCTCTATTCCAAGTGAATTTTGGGGGGAAACTATTCTTACTACTGCTATATTATTAACAGAATTTCATCTTTTATTACTTCAGGGATGTCTCTCTTTGAATAATCATATGGCCACGCTCTTGATTATTCCGCTTTGAGAGTTTTTTGTTCTACTTGCTTTGTTCTTCTTCCTCATGTACAACGTAATAAATTGTCTTCACGTTCGGCAATATGCGTTTTTCTTGGCTATGGTGATGGTCAGAAAGGATATCGTTGTTATGATCCTATCACTCAAAAATTTTTTGTTTCGCTTCATGTTGTATTTCTTAAGCATGTATCATTTTACTCCATTCCTCCTCATAGACTTTCAAAGTCTGATCTTGTATCAATTGATCCTTTTCACACATATACTGATATTGCACCCCTTCATGTGATTCATCATCCAAATAATTTTGATATTGAGCTTTGCAGGGTTGACACTGGTAGTTCTGCAGATCCTATTGCTCCCCCTATCTCCACTGCTCTCAAAGAACTTTCTGGTTGTTCTGCAGATCCTCCTCTTCCTCGTTATCCTCAACGTGATCGTAAGTCTACTAAATTGACAGATTTTGTTTACTCCACTTATTCTACTTATTTTGCTTTCTTTTTAACCTCCATTCATAATTTGTCTGAGCCTTCCTCTTATCAAGAGACTGTTGTTGACTTCTTTGGCAACAAGCTATGGCAGAAGAACTTTTTGCTTTGCACAAGACAATTACTTGCAACCTTGTCTCTCTTCTTACAGGAAAGCGTGCAATTGGTTTTTGTTGGGTGTATAAGATTAAAACCAAGTCTGATGGGTTAGTTAAGCGATATAAAGCTCGTTTGGTTGTTAAGGGACTTTCTCAACAGTATGGTCTGGATTATGAAGAAACATTTGCTCTTGTTACCAAAATGACTATTATTCGTACTCTTATTGCAGTCGCGTCTATTCATCAGTGGCATATCTCTCAAATGGATGTGAAAATTGCATTCTTAAATTTTGATCTTCAAGAGAGTTTAAATGGTCCCTCCACCAGGTGTCTCTCATAATCATGGTGAAGTCTGTAAATTAAAGAAAGCTCTCCATGGCCTTAAACAAGCTCCTCGAGCTATGGTGATGGTCAGAAATGATATCGTTGTTATGATCCCGTCACTAAAAAATTTTTTGTCTCACTTCATGTTGTATTTCTTAAGCATATATTGTTTTACTCCATTCCTCCTCATAGACTTTCAAAGTTTGATCTTGTATCAATTGATCCTTTTCACACATATACTGTTATTGCACCCCTTCATGTGATTCATCATTCAAATAATTTTGATATTGAGCTTTGCAGGGTTGACACTGGTAGTTTTGCAGATCCTATTGCTCCCCCTATCTCTACTGCTTCCGAAGAACTTTCTGGTAGTTCTGCAGATCCTCCTTTTCCTCGTTACCCTCAACATGATCATAAGTCTACTAAATTGGCAGATTTTTTTTACTCCACTTATTCTACTTCTTTTGCTTTCTTTTTAACCTCCATTCACAATTTGTCTGAGTCTTCCTCTTATCCAGAGACTGTAGTTGACTTCTTTATCAACAAGCTATGACAAAAGAACTTTCTGCTTTACACAAGACAAATACTTGGGACCTTGTCTCTCTTCTTACAGGAAAACGTGCAATTGGTTTTCATTGGGTGTATAAGATCAAAACCAAGTCTGATGGGTTAGTTGAGCGATATAAAACTCGTTTGGTTGTTAAGGGACTTTCTCAATAGTATGGCCTGGATTATGAAGAAATATTTGCTCTTGTTGCCAAAATGACTACTATTCGTACTCTTGTTGCAGTCGCATCTATTCATCAGTGGCATATCTCTCAAATGGATGTGAAAAATACATTCTTAAATTTTGATCTTCAAGAGAAAGTTTAAATGGTGCCTCCACCAGGTGTCTCTCATAATCATGGTGAAGTCTGTAAATTAAAGAATGCTCTCTACAGCCTTAAACAAGCTTCTCGAGCTTGGCTTGAAAAGTTCTCTATTGTGATTGCATCTCTTGGCTTTCATTCTAGATCACATGATACTGTCTTATTTCTCAAGATTACCTCTCATGGTCGTATCATACTCTCTTTATATGTTGATGACATGATTATTACTGGGGATGATGATAATGGGATTGCAGAGTTAAAATTACAATTAGCTCAACATTTTGAGATCAAAGATTTGGGTACTCTTCGAGATTTTTTTGGAATTGAAGTAGCACATTCTCCTAGAGGTTATCTTCTTTCCCAATCTAAGTATATTGGCACCATCCTTGAACAAGCTCATCTCTCTGATTTTCGAACGACTGCTACTCCCATTGAGCTTAATGTTCATTTTACCTCTTCTGATGGTGTTCCTTTCTCTGATCCAACCTTGTATCGTACACTTATTGCAGCTTGGTATATCTTATCATTACTAAACCTAATATTGTTTATGTTGTACATATTGTTAGTCAGTTTGTTGCTTCTTCTACTACAACTCATTGGACAGCTGTTCTCATTCTTTGTTATCTTCGGGGCACTCAATTTGAGAGTCTCCTCTTTCCCGCATCTTCTTCTTTAGAATTACGTGCCTACTCAGATGCTAATTGAGNTTCATGTTGTATTTCTTAAGCATATATCGTTTTACTCCATTCCTCCTTCTCATAGACTTTCAAAGTTTGATCTTGTATCAATTGATCCTTTTCACACATATACTGATATTGCACCCCTTCATGTGATTCATCATTCAAATAATTTTGATATTGAGCTTTGCAGAGTTGACACTGGTAGTTTTGCAGATCCTATTGCTCCCCCTATCTCTACTGCTTTCGAAGAACTTTCTGGTAGTTCTGCAGATCCTCCTTTTCCTCGTTACCCTCAACGTGATCGTAAATCTACTAAATTGACAGATTTTTTTTACTCCACTTATTCTACTTTTGCTTTCTTTTTAACCTTCATTCACAATTTGTCTGAGTCTTCCTCTTATCAAGAGACTGTAGTTGACTTCTTTATCAACAAGCTATGACAGAAGAACTTTCTGCTTTACACAAGATAAATATTTGGGACATTGTCTCTCTTCTTACAGGAAAACGTGCAATTGGTTTTCATTGGGTGTATAAGATCAAAACCAAGTCTGATGGGTTAGTTGAGCGATATAAAGCTCGTTTGGTTGTTAAGGGACTTTCTCAACAGTATGGTCTGGATTATGAAGAAACATTTGCTCTTGCTGCCAAAATGACTACTATTCGTACTCTTGTTGCAGTCGCATTTATTCATCAATGACATATCTCTCAAATGGATGTGAAAAATACATTCTTAAATTTTGATCTTCGAGTTTAAATGGTGCCTCCACCAGGTGTCTCGCATAATCATGGTGAAGTTTGTAAATTAAACAAGCTTCTCGAGCCTTAAACAAGCTTCTCGAGCTTGGCTTGAAAAGTTCTCTATTGTGATTGCATCTCTTGGCTTTCATTCTAGATCACATGATACTGCCTTATTTCTCAAGATTATCTCCCATGGTCGTATCATATTTTCTTTATATGTTGATGACATGATTATTACTGGGGATGATCATAATGGGATTGCAGAGTTAAAATTACAATTAGCTCAACATTTTGAGATGAAAGATTTGGGTACTCTTCGAGATTTTTTTGGAATTGAAGTAGCACATTCTCCTAGAGGTTATCTTCTTTCCCAATCTAAGTACATTGGCACCATCCTTGAACAAGCTCATCTTTCTGATTTTCGAACAACTGCTACTCCCATTGAGCTTAATGTTCATTATACCTCTTCTGATGGTGTTCCTTTGTCTGATCCAACCTTGTATCGTACACTTATTGCAGCTTGGTATATCTTACCATTACTAAACCTGATATTGTTTATGTTGTACATGTTGTTAGTCAGTTTGTTGCTTCTTCTACTACAGCTCATTGGGCAGCTGTTCGCATTCTTTGTTATCTTCGGGGCACTCAATTTGAGAGTCTCCTCTTTCCCGCATCTTCTTCTTTAGAATTACGTGCCTACTCAGATGCTAATTGAGGTGGTCATTCCACTAATCATAAGTCTACCACAAGATTTTGTATTTTTCTAGGAGATTCTTTTATTTCCTGGAAGAGTGAGAAGCAAACAATTGTCTCTCGCTCTTCTATCTAAGCTGAGTATCGTGCCATGACATCCACCACTGCAGAAATTNCATTCTTTGTTATCTTCGGGGCACTCAATTTGAGAGTCTCCTCTTTCCCGCATCTTCTTCTTTAGAATTACGTGCCTACTCAGATGCTAATTGAGGTGGTCATTCCACTAATCATAAGTCTACCACAAGATTTTGTATTTTTCTAGGAGATTCTTTTATTTCCTGGAAGAGTGAGAAGCAAACAATTGTCTCTCGCTCTTCTATCTAAGCTGAGTATCGTGCCATGACATCCACCACTGCAGAAATTATTTGGTTGTGCTAATTACTTACTGATATGGGTGTCTCTTTCTCTAGCCAAACTCCTATGTACTGTGATAACAAAAGTGCTATTCAAATTGCCCGCAACTTGGTCTTCCATGAGCGCACCAAACGTATTGAGATTGATTATTATTTTACTTGCCGTCACTTTCAACATGGCACCATCAGCTTATCCTATATTTCCTCCTCCATGCAACTTCCTGACATGTTTACCAAATCGCATTCTACTCAACACTTTTACTTTTTGACTAGCAAACTCTCGATGATTTCCCTTGATGCATCGTGAGTTTGAGGGAGGATGTTAAATATTATAGACGTCTATTATTTTACCCTACTTAAGGGTAGTTTTATCTTTTTACTTATTGTGTGTATATATATATATATATATATATATATATATATATCATTTGTAAGGTGATCTTTGGTTAAACCCTAGCCACTTTTTCTCCATTGTAATTCTTTACATCAGGTTCATCCAAGTGGCATTTGATGGGGCTGAATAGGCCTTTGGATCTTTTGAAGGAGACAGACCAAAGAACTGTTAAATAAAAGTTTAGTAGAACTTTATGGCCTGATATCAGTCTCAAATGCATAAAATTTATTTTTAAAAGATTTGCCATATCTCAGGTTGTTGTATAGAATATATTGCATTATTTTCCGAATTTTTTCATTCTTCTTAGGCAGGCATCTTGGCTTTAGACAAATTGGCAACTTTTCAAGCCTTTGTATTATGTCAGTGTAAACCGTTGATGCAATTTTCAGTTTAGTTTTGGATAGATGTAATAATATTTTCGCCTGCAATTGATTATAGGCATTCAGGGAGCTTCAAACAGGAGAAAAACCTTCAGGAGTTTGGAAAACTTTACTTGGTGTGCTATCACCGGCAAGTACAAAATATCCACAAAACTGTACGTAATTCCTTTTATTTTATGAACAACGTTTTGCTTTTCGATAGAATATGAAAGAAATGGGATAAAATCAGCTTTATAGCCCCATAGTTGCTGAACCTTACAGTAAAAGTTTTTATATTTTTTCAATATACTAAGACTAATTGGAAAGACTAATAAATTAGTACTAGCTGACTTATAATCAGAATGATTCAGTATTATACTCCATCACCATTTCAAGATATCTATCTTTTAAAAACTACATTGTGACAGAACTGGTCACTGTAAACAGTTGGCGGGTATGGTGTCCTATGGATGGGCGTTGGGGCTCAACTTGCTCGTGATGTTCCATTTTCTGGCATCTGCTGGTCCATTCTTGAGCCGGTCAGGTTCTGTTCTTGATTCTTTATTGCCATATTCTTTCGTTGCCTTCCGGTTTCTTTGTTGTCTGTTAACCATAATATTTTGATAAATAAATTGTTAAAAAGTCCCTGAATTTTTGCAGACTGTCATTTTAGTTTCAGTCTATAAAAGTGCTATTTTAATCCGAAACTCCTTTAACAGCTCCAATGTAAAGAATTTGCGGACTAATTTGATATTTTCATAGAATCGGGGACTAAAATGACCTCATGTGAGCATAATTTGATGTGTTTTTTTCACAAATCAGATTAGGAGAAGTTTACTAGAGCTACTTGAGGATGAAGGCAGTCCAATTACCATTCTGGGGGCCAACTTCACAGCTGGTTTTGCTGCAGGGAGCCTTGCAGCGGCAGCTACATGTCCTCTAGATGTGGCTAAAACTCGAAGACAGATACAGGTTTTCTGCCGGAATTTGGGCTTTCATGTAGTTTTCAGTTTGTAATATTAATCGCCAATAGTCCTTTATCCTTCTGCATCTGCAGCGTTTTGATATTTGCATCCTGTTTTTTGAGCTATTTTATGGTTTGCTGAAGTTTAATTTTGATCTTTGTAGTGTTACCTAAATTGACAGAATTTAATCTTGACAAAATTTTTTTATTAATTAATAAAATTTAAATGCTTTGCAGAAGGACCCGACAAGATTACGGAACAGCAATACGTGGAGAATTCTATCGGATGTTTGGAGGTATGCAGCTCAACCTTCATAGTGCTAAATGCATCTGATATACGAAATTTTTACTCTCAAAATTATACACAAGTGAATATATAGAATCCAATTTAGTACAACTTAGGAAAATTTACATACATAGCACACAATTCTTATGTATTTACATATCTAACACCTAAACTTTCATATTGACATGCATAACACTTTGGTAAGATAAATGTATGCATGAAAAATTGTATTTCACTTTTAAAAAATAGGTAATAGGTATATTTTTGATATGGTATTAAAGATTTGAATGCTATGCATATAAATATGAAAGTTTAAGTTTTAGACATGTACATACAAAAGAATTGTGTGGTATGTTTGTAGTTGTGGAACATGGTAACGGTTTATGAAAGTTGACTTTTTCATAATTTAGGCATTACAAAATATATGCTGTCGGTGTGGTTTCTGCTCAGATTCATAAAAATAGTTAAAATGTCGACCCATAATGGAATCTCAAAGGTCATTTCCAGAATATTTCCATATACATTCGTGAACTACATAGTGATGATTGTTTGTGCTCAATGAGTGGAGCATCTTAAAAGATGTATAACTCGTTGTTTTCGGACAATTTTCATGTAATATTTGGCTGCAGCATTTTTATTGTTTTCAAAAGTTTTTATGATGAGAAATATTTTTTATTATTACATAAATTAGAGTGATGGCTTTAAGAAATTCTCTGACATTTTCAAAAGGAAAAAGAATCTATATTGCTTACATAATAGTTTTACAATTGCTTTACAGACAGGTGCAGGCGTCCCAAACGGATCCTTCATTTCTGTTGTGTGGGGCCCAGGAATTGTTTTAAATATTAATTTATAAAAAAAAATGTTAGGATAAAACTAAGGAAAGTTTACATACATGCATCTCAATTTCTATGTATTATATATCTAACTCCTAAACTTCAATTTTTACATGCTTGTCACCTTACTTATGCGTGAAAAGGTGCATTTCACTTGTTAAAAGTTAAAATGGCGGTATATTTGATGTGATTTGAAAGATTTGGATGGTGTTAATGTAAGAAGTAAAATTTAGGTGGTATATATATAAATACATAGGAATTAGGATTAAGACCACTAAGACATTAAATTAAGTCTCTCTCTCATTACGACAATAATGTTACCACAGGAGCAACGGGCTGAAGGGATTGTTTACTGGAGTTGGTCCTAGAGTCGGACGAGCCGGTCCGTCCGTCGGAATTGTTGTTTCCTTTTATGAGGTGGTTAAGTATGTTTTGCACAGAAGGCACAAAAACTCATCGGAATTCATGGCTTAGGATGGTTCACACAAATCTTCTGTGTGTTCTCTCTCCTTGATGAACTGACATAACAACAGATTATAAAATGGATAGATCTTGCTCACAAGATCAGTTAGGTTAGCATTGAAAGGTATGCACGCACAATTTTATATCTCATTCAATAATTTAAACTGATTTATTTCATTTATTTTTCCAGTAAATTGTATTTGTGGTTTAAATAATTTTCCTTATTGCTTATGCCAATGAAATTTGTTTTGTAACCTTACTAAAAGGCTGTTTCAGTAGATGTGCAATTGAACTAGATGATTGTTATTCATTCATTTTTTTCCTTGAGCTTTGAATTTCTATTTTTTTTAATTAGCAGTAAATTTTCGGTTGTGCTTTGTACAAACTTTTGCAGGCATCATGCTGTGATTTATATACATTGAATATTTTTTAGGATTATCTAATGATGAAAGAGTGAATATTAGCATAATATGGACATAAGAATATAGAAAAATATACAATTTGATAAGATTCACTTGTGTTTATGTGGGCTCTAAAAATTCCCGAGCACTCTCCAAAACAACTCTACAGTTATTTTTATTTTGTTTTACAACTCTACAATTATTTTTATTTTGTTTTGAGAGAGCTTTGGAGGATCGAATTTCAGAAGGCTAATTGGGATTGTAGATAAGACACTGCCCAGAAATTTCATCCTCATTTTAGCGATGTTTTTTTAATCTAAGGTTCAAGGTTTCTTACAGGCGCAAACCCCTATAGTTAATTATCCCTCCCGATAATGAAAGAGCACTTTGGATTAATGTTAGTTTTAAGAATTGAATATTCAATATACAATAACAGCATATTTAAGATTTAAGTTGTAGAATTCATCACTTGAATCTTAAAGTGAATGGTGGGAGAATGAAGACAAAACCCGATCAAGATCTCATAGTTTCGTCATTCTGGGTCATCGTGATTCCTGATCTACTTAGAGGAGGTAGTCAACCCTACTTGATAGAAGAAACCTTATCAACAACCATGAATTGCATTGTTCCTTGTAGATTCAAGCTGAATATTTGCCTAAAGGGACAAATTTATGTCGACCTTAGCCAACATGAGGCTTTGTGTCAATCAATTATACCCCTTATGATTCCAATTCAAATTAGTAAAAAGTCATTTGGGAACATACAGGCTGCTGCCGTGACCGTAATATAATGGTGTAATTTAGCAGCAACCACTTGGTCAGAGGGTTGTATTCATAAACGCATTTGACAACAAAACCATGTGGACAGAGGACTCGGGCCACGTCTTTACTGTCATGCAATTACTTTAATTATGAGAATATTGATACATTTGATATGACATTCACTCTTTGTGAACCGAAATAAATCAAAAGTTTATCACCCTCGACAAATTATTGTAGTGGGTGGAAGAATTTTGCTTTTAGCTTATAAGTGATTGAATTTTAGCTTGATTGTTTAGTTGGTGACTTTGAGAGCTTGATTTAATGGATTGACCCATCTGGTTGAAAAATTCGATCAACATAATCATCATCGGGGTATTAAAAATTTAAAGTTTTTATATTTTATGGAGACAGTTAATTTCATCTTTTTAGGGTATAAGTCATGTCAACTCTTATTTTTATAGGTAGGAGGATCATACTAGGTAATTTGGACGTGCAAATTTATTTTAGGATTTGGACGTTTTTTACAGTTTACTATACTCGTTAACTTTAGTCCTTTCTAGAAGGAGTATCAGACTAGTTATGTATGACTTACGAGCCTATCCTATATATAAGACAACCTGATTAGCTGACGCAACATTCTCGAACCTAGTTTTTGAATATCCTATATATTGGTTGGAGCACATTTCGTATTTAATTTCATGTATTTAAGCTAGTTTAGTTGTAGCATTTGATGTTTTAAGAAATTTTACATGATTTATAGCATGTATTAAACCAAATAGCTTCAAAGAGTGCATCTTGAAAGGCTTGCACCAATATTGAGGTATTTTTCTTCAAATCAAATAGTGTCTTAAAATGACTTTGTGAATAGTAAACATCTTGAAGGTCTATGTGAATATTATGACTTTGCTTTGCACTCGAGTTTTCATTTTAAGCATTTTAAAATACCGTCTTCTATTCGCTTGTAAACATGTTGCCAATCTGGTGGTGGTGAATTTCAAATTTTCATATTTGAATTATGCTTCGCCTTTAGGATCTCAAGTCTAAATAGTTCAAATTCAAAATATTTTTGGATCTTGTGAGCTTAAATTTTAAAGTCAGTTTTCTAATATTTTTAAGGCCTTCAAGGTCTATGTTTTAAAAGGCAACTTTAAAAATTTTAAAACCTAAAAAGTCTAAAGTTTTAAAAGCCTGGTTCCCGATATTTTAAAACCCTAAGAACTTAAAATTTTGAAAGCTTGAGTTTCCAAATCATTTTAAATTTTAAATGAGCGATGTTTATTTCATTTGAAAGTCCAAAATTTCAATTATTTTAAAATAATTACAAGTCTAAATTACTCAAAAATTTAGCAACCTCCCAGCATCACCCCCCCCCCCCCCCCCGTTTGGGGGCACGGAAGAATACCAATCTTCCCAGTTTTCTTTAAAGACACTGCAGTCGGAGAGCAAAATTGTAAATTTAAACCACGATCTTAAAAGACACAACCGGCTTGTACAAAATGGCTCACAAGCCAATATTCTCTGAGTGGTACTTAGCTTTCCTTGAATGGTTCTCAATTTCTCATGGACCAGTACTCACTTTCCCACGAACAGATTTTTTAAATCTCCATGTTGAAAAGATATTCCAATTGAGTCCTTATTTTTCTCCGAACGGTATTTAATTTCCCCACGAGCACGTTCTCACACTTACTCTAATGGATATTTTAAAAAAAATTCCCTGCACTGCCCCAAAATTATACCTTTCAGTGTTGCCGACGACGATCTTCAACTCAACACAAAGTAAAAGTACAATACAATTTTTTTTTTTTTACAATCACACAACAAAAAGAAAGCACTGTGAAGTTAAAAAAAAAAAAAAATCAGGTAGAGGTTGCGGCTCAGTCGAATGAATGGGTATATAAGGTGCAGCGGTGCATGCGTAACAGACCTCAGATACGAAAGAAGCGTGCATGACCTGTAATGTGAATGAGAGCTAGCGAACAGGAACAGTGAAATGGAGAAGGCGCAAACATCCATGGCTTCGGTCTTAGTGAGGGAAGGAGTTGCGAGGAGCTGGGTTGTGTGAAATGGGAGAGGCAAGATCATATGATTGGCTTCTGCGCAGGGAGGCGAAGGTAATGGTACAACACTGTGCGTAGCTTCATTTGGGGAGAAGGAAGCGAGCAGAGGCCTTTTCATGGCAGAACCCAGTCCTTGCTTGTACTGTAACGCCTCACCTCTGCAGCAAACTCCTCATACTCTTCATCCTCTGGTCCATATCCTCATACTCTGGATCATATTTTATCTTCTTCATTAATCACTCCAAAACTGTATTTACCATGAATACTTCTAAAATTTTTTATCACTCTACTAATATGTCCATTTAAATCTCCTCCAATAAAAATTTTTTTTGTCCCGAGATATCATTTGTATTAATTATTTTAGGTCATTCATGAATTTTTCTTTTGAGGAGTATAACACTTGTAGAATGAAAAATCTTAGTATCAATGACAGTCTTTAGGGCTATAATTCCATCTCTAACTCAATTAATTTTACAATATTAATTACACTTACACTATTTCTAGTATGACTCCCACCTGAATAGCAAAGTTCAAAATCTAAGATATCAATCTCTTTAGTCTTTTCTCCAATATATTTAGTCTCTTGAATGCATAAGATATTTATCTTTCTATGAACTATAATATCAACTAATTATATTAATTTATTAGTGAGAGTACTTATATTCAAAGCTCTTATCATAATATTAGTTTCATGAACTAACTTTTTTACCCAAATCCGTCTATAATATGAGAATCATTGCTTATTTGACACTACACTCGGACGTCACATTTTTCACTGTATCAGGTCATATAGCGTGTCGCTTCCTGGGAACACCCTAACATTTACACAAAGATTCAAGGGATTCACGTCATGATTTTTTCCGACAAATTTTACACTAGTTATACAAATTTTGCAAAGATAATAAATTAGTTATTAATAAAAAAAAAAAAAAAATTGATAGAATATTGTTATAGAAGTCACTCGTAATAGATGCTATAATATTCAAGAGTGAGCTAAAAACAATCATGTGGGATCTTTATCTAGACTTACTATTGTTGCATCTGAACATAATATTATGACTTTAGAAATGATATTATTGGAGCAAAATAATATATATTTTTTAAAAAAACTTATGATAGTGATTTTAATTTTCAAGAAATTTAATTTAATTTCTTACTGAAACTTTGAACTTTAAATTTTATTTTAATTAAAATATTCTAAATTTTAAATAGTTAAGCCAATGAGTACTAGAATTGAAGCCTCACTTTTAATATTTTTTATTATCATAATGATTTATCTTTCAATTTAATAGTCTTTCGCATTTATCCACCACAATTTTGATTCATATTCTTTGAATATTATGTCATGTTTAAAATTACACATGTGCCATGCACTATACACTAAGATCCAAATGAGAGTGTTTAGGCACCAGTTGGCTTACATAGCATCATTACAGAAGACTTAGAAAAGAAAAAAATAATGCACTAAGGCATTTTAACCCTTTAACCTTCTTCTACCCTTTACCTTATCTACCAATCCAAAGGGTGGATGAGGTAAGTGAGAACTAAGGCCACTAGCATTAGGATATAAGCAATCCCTTGGTCAATAGCTGTTCCTGCAATGAATAAATAAATCATTTCACTTTCAATAATGAAACAATGCATAATAGTGAACAATTTGATTTTGAGTTGATTCAATATCAACAAGAAAGACAATATTTTAAAAAGAAAAAAAAAACAATCAGATATGAAGGAGATTGCAACATATGAATCAAGATTGATGACTAGAATTTCAACACTATGCATAGCAATCATAGCCACATGCTTGGCCAGTGTTTGACAAGTATTCTTTGTATTCTTAGTGTTAAGGTGAAGATGAATGGGTATCATAATTTTGCTATGTCAATGTGCTTTAACAATAGTTACTCTCGCCCAATACTTTTCAACTTTTGGCCAATGATGTGGTATCTTTGGGTTAATAGTTAGAGGCTTATTCACCACCACGAGTTGGCTAGATTAGCATAAGTACAAACAAGCTGACCTAGCTAATCAATTCTTGATCATGATAGACTTCTCTTTTTGTTAAGGCTTACCATATTTGGTGCCCTTTAAAAATTTCTCTAACGCTTGATCAAGCGCAAGCTAAAGAGTGGTTTCGAAAATAGTTCTCAATCAATAATAGATGTGACTCGATTAATATTTAACTGTTTGCGTCATTACCCCGATTGCAAAAATCATGAGAGACTAATCTCTATCTTACATGTTGAATAAAGACAATTCAAACTAGGAATGAATATAACCCTCCTGAAATTTATAAGGTTTTATTGCATTCAATTAGAGGATTTTGAAGGAATTCCTATTGCTTTTGAGACAATTTCAAATCCACACTCTGAATGGGTAGGAGCTATTATAAGAACCTTAAGCATCACTTTTGCTTTTTGATGATAGATGTAACACGGTCACTAACATTAATCTGTTTTCACTCTAATGAAGAATGTCTTTAAAAAGATGGCATTTTTTCTATTCAGTAATGTTGAAATTGACGGTTATGAATACAATGCTCGTTAATGATGTCTCTTATTAATGAGCATACGACATGCTTAAAAAGATTGATAAGATGTTCTCCATGGATGTAGTATTAATGCTTAAATGTGTATTAAATTTGTTAAAAAAAAAGTAAAGAATTCTTAGGGAACGTTTTTGAGTGTTCGCCCTGCCCAAAAAGCGCCTACTAGTAATATGATGTTTATTGCTATTGTACTTGGGTTAGGTTTGTGGTTCTACTTGCTCTCTCTCTCTCTCTCTCTCTCTCTCTCT
>NEWO01000062.1:1954327-1964742 GCA_003013225.1 Phalaenopsis aphrodite
TGTGTGTGTGTGTGATTTTGTGCATTCAAAGCACCTCAATATGATTTTGAGTGTTTTTTTTAAAACAAACCAATTTAAAATTTTAAAAATAAAAACATACAAAAAATATATTAAAGAGATATATTTTTAAAAATAAAAGTAAAAACAAAAAAAGAAATATGGAAAAAGAAATTTTAGGTATATAATAGTCACCCTAAACCAAAAATTGTAATGTCTTGTTAAAAGCCTAAACTAATTTGCTTTTGTAATATAACACAAATTTCTCATCAATTAAGTCAATTTTCTTTTATCTAGTTCTTCCACCATTTATGAGTGATAATTAATTCTGAAATGTCATGAATTGCTTATTTATATTCATGCCTTGTGCTATGAATACCTCTTTCATTCTCAATATATTAAAAAACATTATGATTTTGTTTGTATTTTCCCTTTCAATAATTTTATTTTAACGCTGCCAATGCAGGGTCCCAAAGCCTCGAATACAAAAAATGGAGGGTTACATTAGGTAATTGACAACCAGCATAAAATATTTGTCCAAAAATCATGACCTGAATATTTAAATCATCGTGTAAATGCTAGAGCGTCTCTTAAATGATCTGAATACATTGAATAGTGTACATGGGCTGTCACACTAACGTCCGGTTGCAATATTAAATAAGCAAGAGTTCCTACATTATGGACAAATGCGAGCAAAGACATTACTCCATGAAACTAATATTATGATAAAAAATTGGAATATAGGTACTTTCACATGTTAATTAATTGAATTAATATATATTATGATTCATAAAAAGATAAATTTCAAGATAGGAACTTGAAATATAATTACTCTCAATAAAACACAATGGAGAAAAAAGATTCATGTAGCCAACCCCACCTAGTTTGATAAAGACTTCTTGTTATCGTTGTTGTAATAATTTTGTTGTTTTGTCAATGGACAAATGGTTTTTTTTTGAATCATATCCATCATAACCAATAACTAGCCTCTATTGTAAATTTTTGAGTGCCTCCATAACATGCTAAATCCCCAAAAACAATAGTTATTGCTCCCAAATACTCGTTTGTTGTCCCAAAGTTAGAACTTTGACCACATACTTCAAACAAACATCTCCAAATTATCAAAAGTCCAACAATCACATGCCTCTTTTATGACTACTCTTGAATGACACCATTTACTTAGTTGTGCTCATTGCAACACAAAGCTCTATTCAAAACTTCAACAAAATCTTTTTGACGTATTTGACATAAATATATCAAATCTGCAGTGTGCAGCGTGTTTTTCTTCCCAAGTTAAATCCGTTAAATTCATCTAAACTCGTCAGGATTTAGCGTCCCTCTTTTTCCCCTTTCAATTGGATTTATGATAAATCTAAAGCAAATCCTATTAAAAATCTTCTACCAAACACCCTCCAAATCAAGTGAACTATTTATCAGCCTTTCCTTGTCATTATTGTTTTGAGACATTTACATACATACCAAATATGTTTACATGTCAAATATCTAATGTTTGATATTTACTCTTTAAATGTTTTGGTGCCATAAATTTATGCATGAAAATGTGTATTATATTTTTAAAAAGTTAATAATATTGATTATTTTTATGTGATTTTAAACATCAAAGTTGTCATAAATACATCTAAATGCCCCCACTATTTTTTTTTATTTCTAAATTGTACTGCACTATTTTATTGCAATATAATTTGCATATTTACTTCTTTTAAAAAAAAGAAATAAATAAACCAAATATAATTTGACTAGGCCCAAATTTTCGTCATTTTTAGGTGGACCCGGTCAGATACATGTGGCAAGATTTTATTGGTGTCCAGATGCAGCCGTATTTAACATTTTTTTTTTCGATTTTCAGGGCTACCATCAAAATTTTTATATGAAAATATTGCTTGGAAAAACTAGAAATTATAAATTTATAAATTTTAAAATGATGGTGGAATAACATTATTAAAGATAGGTAATTGGAAATAGATATGGAAGGACTGAAAAAATAGGCCTGATATAATCCTTTTAAGGGTTGTCTGGCAACGGATTTACTTCTGAATTTAATGTGGTTGTAGGCTAAATCTTACTGGAAGATGATTTTGGGTAAAATAAAGTCGTGGATTTGATAAATGCGAATTTCACGAATTTCGCATAATCTGAATTTCACGAATTTTGCCCGTGAATCCCAGATTTACTAAATCGCACGAATCTGTAGACTTAAAATCACTGGATAATTTTTTTAGGATTTAATTAATTGGTTGTCAAACAATTTTAGTTATTTAACCCATTCATGATTGAGTAAATCAAGATTTATCGAATTTACTAAATCGTAATATCTTAAATTTCATCCGTTGCCTGGCAACAACTTAGAATTTGATGAATTGTTTTACTATTCATATAAGGAAAAAAAAATATTACCTCAGGAGTACTGATGTATCAGTACTCCAATGATGAGATGTCATGTGGCGCCACGGTGGGATCAATGCGTACGTGGACCCCACTGTTGTAGTACTGATACGTTGACCCCTTATACACTAAAATCTAAAAGGTTTTCTCATATAAGTCCGTTAGATAAAAAAAAATTAATACTTCAAATAATTAATATTAATTATTAATGGCAATTTAATTTTAAATTAATATATTTATATCTTATTATAAATCTCCTCTCATATTTTCTTATATTAACTCACACCATGCCAATCTTAATTATCATAAGATTAAATCTTCATTAATCATTACCTAATAATTCCTTAAACTAGCCCCATAATGTTTTTATTTAATCAAAATAAACAAAACTAATATCAACTTAATAAAATAATAAAATAACAAATTCTGTCGAGTCAAATCACACAATTTATATCATAATTAACATCACAAAAATCAGCAAAATTTATGCATAGTAAAAAAAAAGTTAAAAATTTGTGTACGTAAGATGTACGCAGCATTGCGTACGTTATCCGTGTTACGCCCCAGTAACTCCCAGTAACTTACCTGTACCTTCTAGTAAGTTCCGCGGTTCTAGTTTCATATATTTATAAGTTACAGGTAGGTTACTAATAGGTTACAGATAAATGAGATTACAATGAGTTTACAAGGGTATAATGCGGATATAACCTCAAATAACCTCCCTGACCTAATCAACGCTGGCTGCGAAAGCAAATTTTTCTGGTAAAAAAGAAACTCACCGTCGTCGCCGAAGATGTTCATCACGAGGAAGGCGGGAGCTACATGCATCGTCACCATCTCCGTTTTCTCTGAAGAGCACGAGGAGGAGGGAGAGAGAGGGAGAGGGAGAGAGAGAGAGAGAGAGAGAGAGCTTTTATGGAGCATGGTTTGCAGAGAGTAATCGGAACAGCAGTGCAGAGAAGCGCCTCTCTCGCTCTAGGGTTTTCGAGATCTGTTAGGTGGCGGCAGGCCCGTGGCAGCAGGGTGGAGACAAGTTTTCCTTTCGGCGGTTTTTAAAATTTTAGTCTTAAAATATTAATATAAAAATAATTTATATTTTTGTGCTCAATCATTTGGAAAAAAAAACTTTTTTTTGATTGATGCAAGTTCTAATTCCAGAGTGCATTGTTTGCTTGGAGCTTCTGGGTGCTTTTCATATGATGCAACATTTTTAGCATCTTTTTCATTGAGATGGAGATGATATGTTATTTAAATAATGTAAATAGCCTGCCAAAATTATTGAGGAAGAAAAGTTTATAACCAATTTATAAAAAACCTCAGTTTTTTCATTGTTAGTGAGCTCAATTTAAGTGTCATTTAACTAACATGGCCTTTGATCTCAGTTTTTTTCATTGTTAGTAAGCTCAATTTAAGTGTCATTTAACTAATATGGCCTTTGATCTCAGTTTTTTCATTGTTAGTAAGCTCAATTTAAGTGTCATTTAACTAACATGGCCTTTGATCTCAGTTTTTTCATTGTTAGTAAGCTCAATTTAAGTGTCATTTAACTAACATGGCATTTGAAACATGTGCCCTTGATATATGTTTTTCTCATAACATTACCTTTTGGTGAAAGATAATGCAAGATCAAATTTCATGAGACTTAGTAGCTTTACTAGACTTTGTAAGACAAAATAAGAGAAACATAAATGATAGTATCTTCTCACACAATGCTTAATCCATTACATAAAAGTTAGTGATTATCAGATGAAAAAGCATTTGGCGATCACTAATTTTTTTATGGATAATATAGATTATCGGGTGATTTTTGGCCGAAAAAAGTCTTGTTGATAAAATATTTCCGCCTGATTTTTTTAGTCAGAAAGAGTTTCTGACTAACAAAACGACTGAAAAAATTGGATGGTGACTTGTTAACGGCTAAAAAATCAATCGCTCTGAACATGAAATTTTTACACACCAACAAAAATATAATCAAGTAATTAACATCTATTTTCATAACATCTCATAACAACATCAACAAATAAGTAGAAAAAACTTTATTGAATGAAATCATAATACATATAATAATAAATGTAAGAAAATATTTCAGTACAATAGTGGATGAAATTCAAATGAATATATTCTACAAACACAAAAACAAAACATAATTGTCATACGCCTCCTCCCCCTCCTCAATTAATGGTTGCTTGCCACGACATATAGTTGCTTCAAGCCTCTCGACCCTGACATCCCTAGTTTGCTCTGCCGCCTTCATCCTCCATATAATGAAGCTCGACAATGAAGCTAGCCTGCAACTCCTCAGCGAGTGCGTCCACATGCACAAAGACTTCATCATCAATGGAGGGTGAATTATGACCAGAACAGAGTGATACACCTTATAGAAAAATTGAGTATGTGCCTAGGCCGTAGACCCTCGCGTTCTTTCTCCTCTAGTAGTTTCCCTTCAAATCTCAAGGTATGGGTGGTTAGACTGATCATTAGAGATGTCAACTCATGTCGGGTTCTGACTCTCTACATCCATCAAGTGCACATACTCTACATACAAAAGATTATAAATGGTAGTTAGCATAGAAATAAGATGATATATAAATTAAAGAAATAAAAAAAAAATCAACTTATGTGGACAGGTCTAGGATCTGTTATCGATCCACCCCTGGTCTGATCGATGCAGATATGTGTGAGCGTGCAACTTAGTGACGATGGACTCTTGTCTAAGTATTTGTCTCTATTAACATATCACAAAGTTAGGAGAAAAATAATTAAAAAAAAAAGAATTTAATGCTTTGAATAATTTTTATCATCTTCCTTTTACACTCGGTATGGGCAACCAAGCTTCAAGTGTGTAAGAAGGTGCCAATGCCCCCACAGTTCAAGACCCAATTCTAAAAACTGGCATTAATTAAAAGAGTTCGTAGTAAATATCAAAACTCGAGGTTAATATTTGCTTTGTTACTCTCCAATTACTTATAATAATATCCTATGTTGACAGAAAACATACATTCATATCAAATATATAAACCAATAATTAGAGGTGTAAACGAGTCCTGTCGAACTCAAGCCACCCTCAACTTAAGCTTAACTTTAATGAATTAATTGAGTTTAAGTTCGAGCTTGAGCTTGCTTTATAAGTTTGAGTTGACTTCTTTATTACTGAAGAGAAAAAAAAAATCAATTGAAGTCAGCTTTTAATAAAATAATTGATAAAATGAGTAATTATGACGAACGATTGAAAAATGAGGGCTTTCATACATGATATAAACCCAAATATCGGCTGATTTATAAGCTCAAAATTCAGTCAATAAATGTTATCAACTGAAATTTGACAGAAAATCAGTGTGTAGGAAAATAAAATCGGCAGAAATTTTAGTTGGTAACATTTTTCTGGCTGAAGTTTTACCTCGTAAACTTGTCACTAAGTTAAATGTATCATTTCAATCGGTTTTTCAGCCAGCAAATTACCAGTAAAATCAGCCAATAATTCTAAGGGTAAAAATGATTTCTCCTGTGGTGACCATTTATGTTTACCTTTGCTTGAAGGTTGAAGTTCTCAACTTTCCATATCCTATAAAATACACTCATTTTAATTTTTTTTGGGTTTAGCCATTGGAATTTTCTTAATGTTGGCAAGAGAGAGCTTTTGGCATCATGTGCTCTTAGTTCTTATACGTTCTTTATTTCCTTTATATATCCATTTATTTTGTAATGACTTATTGTCTTTGGGCAACTTGGTCAGTATAGGTGATATTCTTGTAATAACATTTAGTCTCCTCCACGTAATATAATTCCTTAATTATATAGTTTTATTGTAATACTTGGGCCCTATCATATTTATAAGCAACAAAAAATAAAGGAGATTAAGGTTAGTGAGTTTGTAACTTCTTTTACACCTTTAGAATCAAGTCATGGATGTATTGGCTTCATTCAGGCTACTCTTGAGTTACCCGAGTTATTTTCTATATTTGCTCTGGGATAAGGGGCCTCCTCCAATTCATGTTGCTTTGGAGTTGAGATATTTTATATAATAACTTTTGGAATCACTTTTAGCCCAATCTGAAGTCCTTGGTCTTTTCGAAGTATTTCTAGGATTTTGTGTGTATGGCTAGCCAGGCCACAAGCAAAAAAGTCCAAGTTAGGCACGATGTCGCGGTGCCAATGTTGGGCATCGAGGCCCTATAAATGATCAGATGTGCATCCACCGTTAGCCACCATCGTTATGGTATCATGAAGTTGGGATCAGGTGCCACTGCGTGCATTCCACAAAATTCAATAAGAGCTTAACAGCCCAGTTCCTCGAAAAGTCGAGCATCGTGGCACTAATGTCGGGCACCACCATGGTGCCCAGCGTAAAATGATATTTATGACCATCAGAAGGAGTTACTGTCTGGGCTTGATTTGATGCGCCGTGGCTGGCGCTGAGGCACCCAAACATTTATAAATAAGGGATGAACCCAATCAGTTCCATAACGTTAATTTCTGATAGCATGGCCTAACACGCTCGCTTCAGTAAGGCCAGAGACCGGTCGTGCTTCCCTCCTTAACAGTGATTTTAGTCATGAGATTTCTGATTCCAGCTCCACATCAGTAGCCCTTAGGGTCCAAATTTCTCTTGCCATGCACGGCTAGACAAGATCGACAACATCAACCGCCGTCCAGCCGACTTGACGATCTCACGGGGAGGTTAAATTGTATGTTGTGTTGGCTTAAGGGCAGTAGTAAAATGTGTTGGCCAATTGGCATGTGGATGCCTTCGAGAGGTGGGAGAGAGAGCTCCAACATTCCTTTCAAGCTCACGTTCCGAGGAGAGGAACAAGCCGAGGGAGAATGGCAATGAGCTTGGAGGCAGATGGTTGGCTGATCCTTAGAGATCGCACCATTTCTCTACCTCTTTAATTCTTGTATATCTGTTTCCTTCCTTTTCGTTTGAATGCATAGGGTGTGTCACGTGTTGTATCTATGAATGGGTCTGTGTAATACCCATATTTGAGTTTATTAAAACAACATGAACTTTTCTCGTATCTTCATTTGAAGCTTTATGCTTTTGTGTTCTGCATCGTTTTCCTCGCTTCAAGAGCTCTCAGGGCTCTCTAAAACACTGATGCCGGATCAATCACTTGTACAGGACTTACAAGAAAGGCCTTTTTTGTAAGTTGACGTGATTGACGGTATAATTCCTCAAAGTAAAAAAATCATCTACAACTCCGAAAGTGTAGCCAATTTGCCGAACAACGTAAATCTGTGTGTTTCTTCATTTTCAAGTGTGAATTTTCTCCTTCCTGTTTTTTGTTTTCTTCGTCAATGGTTCTATACACCACAACAAAGTTTGGAGTGTGAGCTTCTCTCCACATCTCATTCTCAAGTTTTTCCAACTTTGACCAAGTTTTCTTTGTTGGTGGTGGCTTTCCGTGATCGAAGGGGTTTGAGGAGCTATTCTTGGAGCTTTTGAGCTGAGGGAACTCCTCAAACCTCGCATAGTTGAGATTTTTTTCTCCTTCGCCGTCTTCGTTTTTATGGGTGTTGACCTCACTTTTGTGAGAACTTCCTTCCACTCTATAAAAGCCTGGGATATAGTCTTCGGGTTTCCTAGTAATTTTCTTAGATGCTTAGAAATGGAACCAACATCAACATAGGACGTCAAACCAACATCTACATTGGACTACTTCTACATAAGCTATTATGTATCTGCCAACCTAAATCATTATAGCTAGACTTTCTTGCATGCTCCTATTTCATAGAAATCAAAATATAATTAACAAATTGTATCATACGTGGCATCTTTCTCATCATATCAATTACAACATCTACAAAGTTTTCATATAGATTAAAGTGGTGCAATTCACAAAATATAATAATATGATCAATCATATGCATCAATCTTAATAAAAAAAACTATAATAACTCTACATATTACCACTTTTGTGCCGAAATATTATGGTGTGGCCTTTTGATTATCTTTTTAAAAATTTATAATAACTCTACAAGTTACCATTTCTTGAGAAAAATGTGCCTATAAAAAAGAGACGAGTTAAGAAAAATCAATATATTTATACTAATATGTGGAAAACAGCTAAAATAAAAACATAATAAAACTTTTATGGTGAAAGTTTTCAAGATATCATGATATCACAATATTTGTAATTTTTCAATAAATAAAAATGTTCAAAATTACATTTTTATTAAACAAAAGATGGCTTCTTCAATATCACACAAACTTCCATTAAATTTGTCTTTTGAGATTTTTTTTTCATACCAAAAGATGGCTTCTTCAGCTCAAATTACATACAAACCACCCTAAACATTGCTAATTATTAACCAACCACGCTCTTTTATGCATTTTTCAAATTCCAACTCAAATATCCAAATTCATGGTAAAACCCCAACCCGTATCTTTCATTTTTATCAAATTCTCAACAGTCACATCGTTGTACGCGTAAATACATTAGTTCTGTTGTTCAAAAAAAATCATCTAGATGTAGAGTTTTTAACGATCTGATTTCGAGTGGAGCCGCAAAATTGGCTTGAAACAAATTTGATCCAAGATTTCGACTCGCAGCTCGACTCGTTTATTTCAATCTGATCTCGATCAAGCCAAGATTCAAATCAATTTTCGAGCGATTAACATTCTTTGATCTAAATTTACTAACTTCACAACCCTAACATCACTAGTGTTGTTGTGAATGATTCAATTTCGGGCTAAGTTGGGGTTGGCACAATAAAAAATTCTATCAAAAATTTTAGCTCGTAGCTCGGCACATATATTTCGACCCGAGCCAAAATTCAAATCAATTTTCAAGCTATTAATGATCTCCGAGCTAAATTCACAGCCCTACCAACATTTGTAATTTGTAAATATCAATGTTTGGGGGTGGTCTCTATAAAAAGCGCCACACTTTAAACTTTGCACAGCATATTATGTATCTGTTAGGCCGTTGCACAAAGTTCTCCGCCCAAACCTCTTCGTTTGTCCTCGTCAATGGCGAAGCAAATCAGTACTGAGAAAGATGGCAAAAAGCCGGACTTAGAGCTCCAATTTCTCGACACGTATTTACTTATTTCTTCCTTCGCCTCTCCTCAAAGCAGCTCTCCCTTTCATTTTATCTCTCGCCTTCTCTTCTCTCGAGACAAGTCCAGCTTCTGTTTCAGCGTGTGGAGTAACACTGCAGGTTAGGTTTTCTATCTTTCACTTATGTCACTGTTTCCAGTTCTGCAATTTTTTTTTTTACATTTGTTACAGACTGGATTTTGAAAAATAAATTATAGTTTTTATTTTTATTTTTTTCCGAGCATGATGTTATATAAATGCTTTTGCTAAGGGTGGTTTAAGATTACTTTCTATTTTAGTTTTTCTATTTTTAATTTCGCTTTTTTTATTTTGGTTTAGATATGAAATAAAAATATTATCGGTATCTTAAATATATATTATTTTCATTTTTACAAATATCTTCATCACTAATGTCACGAATGCCGACCTTGATAAGTTGTGACTTGCCATCACAAAAATGCTAATGTCTATTGTAGATTATAAGGTTGATACACCTTGTTTACACTAGTGTCGATGCTCATTTAAAACAACATGATCGATGCTAGTCATCATCATCAATGCTTATGCTTGTTATTGCTACTATGACCCATGCACATCACTGACATCAATGTCGACATTGATCAATGCTAACACCGATAGGGGTGCAAACGAGCCGAACACGAGCGAGCCCAGACTCGTTTATATTTCGAGCTCAAAAAGTGTGTTCGTGTTCGGCTCATTTGCTTAGCGAGCCGAACACAAGCTATTCACAAACAAAAAGTCGTTTTGACAACCCTAATCACGTAGCCATAAGATGTTAATGATTGGGGCAAGATTTAAAAATTTTTGTTTATATTAAAATATCATTTGAATCTAATTTAATAATTTTTATTATATTTTCTTAATTAATACTTTTAATTGATCGTAAATCTTTGTACGTACGTATACGTACGTACGTATACGTACGTACGTACATACCTACGTATATGTATGTATG
>NEWO01000062.1:1966216-1991439 GCA_003013225.1 Phalaenopsis aphrodite
AGATTAAGTTTCATATTATATTTTCTGAAAGTTTCTTTTAGTTTTATTATATGTTGTTCAAGAGTTCTATTTATTATCAAGACATCATCAATTTATGGCTCAAGATTTCTTCAATTGATAAAAACCCAACGCATAACGAATGGACATTCCCTCCAGCCCTGAGCCAAGGAGGCATGAGCTGGCAAGCTCTAAGGCCTTCACTACAAGCATCTCCTTCAGAAAAATGAATAACTAAACTCCTTGGTGGCTTACTTAATTCTTGTCATATTTGTTTAGTAGCGCTTGTAAATTTTTCAATGGCTTACGTGCACTAACAAACTGAGTAATGAACATTCTTTTGAATTAAGAAAGGGATGATTACACCTAATGGAAGGTAAATAAACCAACAAAGGGCTGACACCTTCAAAGTTATTAAAAGTAGATGGCATTTTAAAGCATTATCAATGTTGAACAATGAAATAAAGAGCTGATTCAAAACCAGAAACATTGAATCTCAATTCGGTCCATTCTTCCCCTGTAAGACTCGAAACAACGAATCTCAAATTTCTCCATAGGATGGGCCTCTGTGATTTCCCAGGGAAAGCACTCTCCAATTGCAAGTTTCTCTTCAAAACATTATTCTCCTTCCAACGATATGATTTGGAATTTGTTTCCTTAATATCCATATAGAGGGCATTGCTCTGGTTGCAGATGTTCTTCTTTGTCTTCTTTTATTCACAAAGTCTGAAGACATTGTTGGCAACACTTGCTGTAATACTTCCTGAATCATTAGTGCCATCCTTACTCAGCTCTACAAGTTACCGTCCAGTAAAAAACACTTAATTTTTTCATTCGTGATGATTGATTTTTCTCTGTTAATTCCCACTTCATGGAATGTTCCTCTTCCGGTTTGTGGCATTATATCTTAGAGGATATTAAATCGTGAATAGCTTGTGAATGCACACAGCCTAAACTAGAACACTTCAACAAAGGAAAAGATGGCGGAGAAAAGGCGAAAAGAACAGTAGAGAAACTCTTGGATTTTATTGATTATGACGATACGATACAGAGATTAGTTGCCTCAAGTTGTGTACCTTGAATTTCAACTCTACACCTTTATTTATCAGTTTAGATTGGCATTCATTATGTTACATAATAAGCTACATAGAAGAAAGTTAAAAATGTAAAATCTTTTAGAGTGACTTAGAATTTTAGTAGAAATTATGAACCGAGATAGTCATCATATGGATTGGTGAGTGTTGCTCGTGGATTGGTGAGTGTTGCTCGTGTCATGCATAACTAAGATGTTATTTGCTACTACCGAGTTGATAAACAAGTATCAACCGCATATGAAATTTGACTAGTACTGCTTGTCTTTTAATTAGAAGAATGATACAATCCGGAACTAAAAACAGCAAATAGATTGTTCGAGAGAGGTAGAGAAACTCAAATTAGGACTAGTACTACTTGTCAGTGGCCATGCTATCACGTCATAGCCCTTCACAATTTTCGGTAGTATCTGGTGAGACCTAGGAATCCCCTCAACTCCTTTAAGCTCATTGGTAGAGGCCAGTCCATCATAGCCTCGATCTTGGACACGTCTGTTGCTACTCCTCCCCTGGTAACCGCGTGCCCTAGAAACTCCACTAGTAGCTTTGCAAAGAAACATTTCTTCAAATTGACGTACAACTGGTGCTCCACTTGTTCTTCCTCTATACGAATGTAGAACAGAATGTCATCGAAGAAGACCAGGACGAATTTCTTGAGGTGAGGCTGAAAATCCCTATTCATGAGGGACTGAAATATGATTTGGGCGTTGGTGAGATCAAATGACATCACCAAGAACTTGTAATGTCCTTCATGTGTCATGAACGTTGTTTTATACACATCCGTTAAATTAATTCTGATCTGGTGGCATCCTGATTTAAGATCAATTTTTGAGAAGATGGCTGTCACATAAAGCTCATCTAGCAGCTCATTAATTACAAGGATAGAAAATTTATCTAGCATCATCTCACTATTCAAAGCCCAATAGTCCATTCAAAACCTTCACCTACCATCTTTTTTCTTCATCGACAGAACTAAGATGGAAAACGAGCTCACACTAGGTTTGATAATCTCAACCTATAGTATCTCTCGAATCAACTTCTCTATCTCAACATTCTAAATCTAAGGATACCGGTATTGTCTAGCACTAACAGGGGGACACCCTTCTTTAATGCAATGGTGTGCTCGTGCTCCCTCAGAGGTGGTAACCCGCTCGATTGTTGAAGATGTTAGCAAACTCCTGTAAGAGCTAGTAGACTCCCTCAGGAAATTCCG
This sequence comes from Phalaenopsis aphrodite, assembly GCA_003013225.1. NCBI lineage: Eukaryota > Viridiplantae > Streptophyta > Magnoliopsida > Asparagales > Orchidaceae > Phalaenopsis > Phalaenopsis aphrodite. The sequence goes on from NEWO01000062.1 coordinate 1,968,518, forward strand.
TCGAGTCAAGATATTGGATCTCCTCAATGCTCTGCAACTCCACCAAAATAGCCTATCCCTGCTCCCCATATCGACTTGACCATAATTTTGAGCTAGATCATTGTTTTCCATAAGCTAGCATCTCCTCTCAGCATCACCTTCCTATCATCCACCTGGAACTCTATCGTTAGTGATTTCCATTCCACCTTTATCCACCTTCATCTCCACAAGCTTCTACAACCACTACATCCCCAGACTCACATTTGTGTTGCCAAGTCCAACGGAAGGAAGTTTTCCATCACCTGTAAGCCATGTAGTGTGCGAATAAATCCCTTACAAATCCCCAGACTTTTCTCCAACTTCCCTGTTTTCATCATGATGCCAGAGCTCCCTGTAGCTACAAGCTACAACCCTAACTGATCCACAACCTAATTGGAGATGAAGCTATGTGTGGCTCCACTATCCACCAACACGGCAATTGGTTGTTCCCCAATACGTCCCCTCACTTTCATAGTGTAATTCAGAGTAAATCTCACGACTAAATTGAGGGACATCTCCGCTACATCCAAGTACAGATACTCCTCCTCCACATGTGTCCTCCTCCTGAGCTAAAAGGATTTGAAGGGCGCACTCCTTGCAAAAAATATTTTAGGGCATACTTCTCGACACATCAATAGCATAATCATTTTTCTCTTCTATCTTGCACTTCTGCATTGGCGAGGGGCCTACAATTTCCCCTTTCTCCTTTATCATCTCATTCTAAAATGACACATTATGGGTCATCGGTGTCGTGGTCGTCAAGGCACTCTTGTAGAATCCTCCAGTGTTGTTGCTTTGCTTGTCTTCTTCACTTGTTTCTTGTCTTCCATCATCTGTGAGCTCCATGATTTCTCTCAATCCGCGTGATCTCAATTGTCGAATGACTGCTCAAGTGTCAGGTTTCGGACCATTAAAGAAGTTTCCCTCCAATCCAGCTACAAAAATACCCCTCAGCAGCCCCGACAAGAGCTCGAATCTCTCCTTGTATTATGTGATTGTCCCCTCCTAAGTCAGAGCGTAGAATTGCCCGTGTAAGTCTCCTTCCCGAATGGCTCAGAAATGTTACAACAAGCAATTCTTAAACTCCTCCCTCAAATTTATCGGATACCTGAACTCCATCCACTGAAACCACGCTAGAGTCTTTCCCTCCAAATATAATCTTGCCCACATGAGCTTCTCTTCTTCTGTTAACTCNATACCTGAACTCCATCCACTGAAACCACGCTAGAGTCTTTCCCTCCAAATATAATCTTGCCCACATGAGCTTCTCTTCTTCTGTTAACTCGTTTATTGTAAATTATCGCTCCACCTGATACATCCACCTTATGCATCTTCTCCATCGAAGATCGACATCTTTAACTTTCTAAACCTTGCCTCACCACACCAACTTCCTCTTCCTTTGGTGTTTCCCCCTGTGCCTATGGTAAACTCCTTCCTTCGGTCATAACCATACCCCACAACTGATTCTCCCTTTCCTCCTTCGTGCTCTTACGCGCCCATTGCACCATCCCTCCATTTTTCGACCCAGCCCCTCCATTAAAAGTTTCCACTCCCCATCTTCTTGGAGTCCTAAGGGGACGCTACTGGTGGTAGATGTTGTCCTCCTCGTTGTCCTCTCGTTTGATTTCCTTTCCTTTTGATTTGGCCAAGGATTCTCTGATTAGCCCTTGGTCAGGGTTTGCAACTTGAGCGGTCAGCAGGGCCTTAGATTGCATCTCCATGAGCCTCTTCATCAACTCTCATATTTCCCCAATGCTCTCGAATAAGTCATTCATTCTGCTCTCTATGGAAGAAAACCTACCCTACTTCTTCCAACAAATCCACATTCTTTGACGTCATCCCTCCAAGATCTTGTGTAGATACCAATTTGATATGATCTGAAAACAAAAACAACGAACAAACAACAAATAAACTGCACAAGAGAGGTAGAGAAACTTAAATGAGGGCTGCTTTTACCAAAACCAATGAAAACAAACAAGATACAATGATGATCTACTATTTGAGAGGTAGATCATCTCTCCACAAACCCTACCGACGCTAAGAACACCACGAGAAAGAAAAACAACTGCAACCAAGCAAAACATAAAACAAACCCTAAGTTATTACCCCTAATATAACCCTAGCACAAACACTTCCCCCCCCCCAAAAAAAAAAGCTTCTTTTATTTCTCCTCCTTGCTTACGTGATTAAAGCCTTCGTGGGCCCCATTTGTTTTTTGGACTCCTCTGTTGCTGCTCCACGCCATGCCTCCCTTTCTTGTTGAGTTGTTCGCCCCTTAGAAAGCTGGAGTGGGCCGCTCGATTGATTCCCGACCGGTCCAGCCTGGACTGATTTTGTAACCGGCATAACAAAGAAATCTTACATTAAGAATGTACAGCAGGTTCACTGAGTTGACTTGTTTGAGCCATCATGCAGGTTAAGTGAGCATTCATGTATCCTTGCTTGAGTTCGGTTTTGACTTATTGGGTTCATATGAATCTTCTTATTTATCTGTGCTTGCATGTCAAAATAGCGAAGTATCCTTTACATTCACCACTTAGATTGAGTGTTGAATATAGAGAGATAATTTATTCTAGCCCAACTCATGTTGACTTCACTTTAAGTTCACCAGGTTTATTAAACTATGATTCAAACTTGAGCTTCATTAAGCTCATTGTAAGCTTGAGCTTAACCAGATAGATTGCCCTTAATTAATTACTTTACTTGATTAATTGTTAATGGCATAGCTTAGGTAGATCAATGGATAAGCTTCCTGCATAAACGCAAACTAAGGTTTTTTAAAATAAAATAAAATAGGGCTGTAATGAGTGGGCTTGGTGAATCATCAAGTCGAGTGAGGTCCATCTTGAACTCGATCTCATATGTAACATGACCTTTAAGCTATGCTTGAACTCTAGTTGGTGGTTTGATAAGCCAAGCTTATGAGCTCATAAACGAGTTGAGCTCAAGCAATCTCACAAGTCAGCTTGCCTCGATCACAACCCTAGTTACATGTAGTGTTGAGCTTATTTTAGACATGTTTGCACCAACTTCTTTTCATATGAATTTTGGCCTATTAATATTTCTTCCCATCACTTTCACAATAATTCTATCAATTTGCACTATTTATACACACTTTTTCCTCTTCACTGCATGTGGCTAAACCATCAGTGCCAGCTATTTTTCACCTGTATTGAATGCATGCTACTCCTATATTACAATTATATAATAGTTTTATGGTTATACTTTCATGATTTTTAGCACGTTCATCTAAACTTTAACATTTTTGGCATAGCTAATTTGACGACTTTTTACTTCCTTAGTACCCAAAACTCCAATCCACGTGCAATAATGGTTTACATATGATTACTAAAAAATGTCTAATTTTAATTCTTATTCTCTCACCATATAGTCCTACAGATATTCTTCTTCATTTTAGCAAATCAACTTCAGCTCTTGAAGTCGACCATCATTTATTTTTTCATGCTTTCGTGCAAGTAATTTTATCAATTTAGTTGATATCAATGCCTTCAACAATGATGAATTGAACTATTTCGAAACCATTCCTCAGAAATTTTGGCATGAATTTTTCTTATTATCGCTCTATAAATCTCTTCAATTACATATATCAAAATCTTCTTGTTCCTTTTTATGTATCACAAAACAGTGAAGAATCTTGTAGACTTCGGCTTCATTTGGTGCCTTGTTACAGTCTGATTATGCAAAAGAAAAACAGCCAACAAAGCATATTTTTCCTTGTTTTTTGTCAAAATTTGATTCACAAAAGCTGTTTTTGAGAAACTAAAAGGGAATTCTAAAAATATCTGATATAAAATGCAGATAAATTTCAGCCATACCTAGGTTCCACATATCAACAATGGAGCAACTACGACAAGTTGGGGAAGCCATTGGAAGTCTCAACGCTTACAAGGTGTTCCAAGAAGAGGTACAGATCAACCAAAGGCAATGCTGCTTGCTCATTGATGCTTTCAACCTCGCCTTTGACGTCATTACTGATGAGATAAAGCAGCACCTAAGCTATGACGAAAATCGAATAAAATGGAAGGAACTTGAAAACCCATTGAAAGAGCTCCACAGGGTGATCAAAGAAGGAGAGTACTACGTAAGGAAATGCTTGGAACCTAAAAGCTGGTGGGTAAAGGCCCTTAGCCTCAACTTAAACACAGACTGTGTTGATTTCCATCTGCACAACTTGTTGTGGTGCTTGTTTATTGTTGTTGAGGCCATTGAGAACGTAGGAGAAATTAGCGGCCAAGACACTGACACCATTCAGTGGAAAATAACTGCTTTCTGGAAGAAGTACGAGCAGTCGTGGATGGAACCAAAACTCTTCTTCCATCGTTTTGCAAAGCTTTACTTGGTTTCTCAGGAGATGTGCAGTTCTTTTAACAGTGTTGGGAAGGAAGACAGATGGCTACTAACTGAGCAGATATCTGAGAAGAAGACCTCCATTGCTTTAAAAACGCATGAAAGCCAGGTTGCTGAGCTTCTGTTGGCTCCAAGGGATACGCTGCACCCCATGTCAATGATTTTGGAATCAAAGAAATTCCAACAAGGAAGAAGATTAGGAAATGGGAGTCAGTATAAGGAGGCTGAATGGATGGGCGAATCATTTGCTCTTCATCACTGCTTTTCTGATTTGAATTCCATGTCACCTGAGATCTCTCTTCTTACTTCAGTCATGCACCCCAATGTATTGAACTATATGTATGCTTTCTCAGATGAGGCAAGCGTGGAGTATTATGTTCTTATGGAGCTCATGAACAAGAACCTGCTCAAATACATAGGCGAAGTTAGTTCTGCAAGAAGAAGAATTCCTTTCCCTCTACATGTTGCAGTAGACGTTATGCTTCAAATTGCGAGAGGGATGGAGTATTTGCATTCCAAGAAGCTGTATCACGGAGATCTAAAGCCTACAAATATTCTCGTCAAGGCGAGAAGCCCCCCATCAGACGGCTACTTGCGTGTTAAAATCACCGGATTTGGGAAATCAAGTAATAAAAACAAATGGCATTCGCAGAAATCAGCGATGCTAACAGACAAGAATCACTGGATCTGGAACGCACCTGAAGTATTGCGAGAACAGGAGCAGTCCTCGACCTCCCAATCTGCAAGGTTTTCCGAGAAGGCCGATGTTTACAGCTTCGCAATGATTTGCTTTCAGCTGCTCACCGGCAAAATCCCGTTTGATGATGATCACATGCAAGGGGAGAACGTGATCAAGAACATAAAAGAAGGGCTAAGGCCATTGTTCACTCCTGATCCTCCGAAGTTCCTCAGCAATCTAACCAAGAAATGCTGGCATTCCGATCCATCGCAGCGGCCGAGCTTCTCATCCATATGCCGCGTGCTTCGTTACACCAAGAGGCTCCTCATCAAGAACCCGGATGTCAACCTGAACCCTCCTGTCGATTACTTCGACATCGAAATGTCCCTGTTGACGAAATTTGAATCGTGGACGACAGCGGAGGCGGCGAGGGTTTCGGAGGTTCCATGGCAGATGTTCTGCTACAGTGTTTTGGAGAGGCAGAGGATGGGGAAGAATCTATTGGAGAAACCATCGGAAACGGAAAGCGAACAAAAATCTGCTTGTGGAGATGAGACGGCGTTGCAGAGGTTGATTCAGGAGAAGGTTTCTGAAGCCGACATTCTTACAAAGTCGTCGTCTCTGACGAAGCTAGACAGGGAGCCCAAAAGTCCCACACCTCAAAGTCCCAGAACTCCCACTAGGTTCTCAGGTAATTTTCTGAACCCAATTTCTCTACTTTTTTTTATTAAATATTTAAAATCTTGTCCACATACACCTTTAATAAAGAGAGTATTTTAATTAATTATTCATACAGTGAATGCACGTAATAATTATTCAATTTTCTGAGGTTAGATTGAGTTCAAGCCATTCTAATTTCAACGAAAAATAATAAAAAATTATTTAATATAAAATATTATTTTTTAAATACTTTTAATCATTTAGAGATGGAGTCCTCAAATTTAATATATTTTGAGTATATTATATATTAATATTTTTTAAACAAACTGGACTAGTTTGAGCTAGACTTGTTAGCTTATCAAGCTTAGTTTACGAGCTACTGGCTTTTGAGTCCGCTTGACTCACACCAATAATTTTCACACTCTAAATTATATATTTACCTATGTAGCACGTAAACTTTACTTTTAACATTTGTACCGCCCGGACCATACTACCATTTTTAATTTTTAAAATTGAAATACACATTTTTCAAACATAAATAGCTGCTTGAAGTATCTTTTTGCTCTCAAACTTATACCCATATAGTAATAATATCACTCCAAGTTTTTGGTTGAATCACATAAACACTTATTTTCTATGTATTTACATATCTAACACACACACCCACCCATATACATACATATATATATATACATACATATATATATATANATATATATATATATATATATATATATATATATATATATATATATATATATATATATATATATATATATATATATATATATATATATATAAAATGTGAAATGAGATATAATTATAATATATAGTTACATACATACCACACAATCCTTAGTAAATTTCACAAAAAAAACCTCATTATTGTCTCAAATAGCAGGGCAGAAGCCGAAAGAGACACCAAGAAGGCAACCTCAGACTCCGATTCACGAACGAAGTCAGAAGAAGATAGCTGAAAGCCCTTTACGTAAATCGAGTTCCGCTAAAAGAACTTCATCAGACAGCCTTTCGACAGAAGCTGATGCTCCATAGCTTCAAAGAAGTATTTTTTATAGTATGCTCAGAGAGCCCTTTGGAGACTCAATATTTCTTATTTTCTGCTAGGTTTTCTTTTTATGATTTTTAGCTGTTTGCTACACTTTTTGCTGCTTTTTTGGTTTTGTTTTTCTTCATTTTTACATTGATGATCTGCAGACAGTGCTGATACATCTTTTTGCTTTGTTTTGTAGGGAGCCATTGATTTGGAGCTTGCTATTATTGTTATTTGTGATTTTCTTGGCTTTATATATTTGCATACATAATAGAATTATTATGATTTGCATCCTTTTGATCCATATATTTTGATTTGGTTTTAATACAAGGTGATACACTTGTGAGTATTGAATTTTTAAGTTTTAGATATATAAGAAAATAAAAATTATTGTAGAAGATTGCAAATTGTTGTACGTTTTATAAGGAGGAATTATACATTTTGTATGTTAAAAAATGATTTACACGGATCTCAAGACAAACTGATGGTTCAATATAAAGGGACTAGAATGTCTTTTAACTTTCTCTTTAAAACGAGGTTAGATATGTAATTTTTTATATTTTTCACTCATCTCTTCTATAAATAGGAGAGATTTATGATATATTGAGACTTTTTGTTCCCCTCACCTGTAATGAATAGTTTTGTGGAATAAAATGGGTTGGCGAACCCGGGTCCAACACTCTATTCCTTGGTATGGTTTAACGGACATATTTGGATTCAACCCATTTATACTCCATTTTTGTCTTTTGTCACTGTAGGAAAAGTTGTAAAAAATGATGTTAAACTTTTATTTGTGGGATGCATTAAGACAATTAAAGCCATCTCTTTATATGATATTCGAATGTTTTAGGTGATAGGCTTGAATTTATTAGATAGATGATGATAAATATCATAATATAGATGTAAGGTTGATAATAATAGATAAAAATTTATAAGAGTTGGGTATATGGTGGTAGATAGAGATTTTATATGTGTTAAACAAAAATCATTTTTTCTTCAAATCATTGCAATATTCAACTTGGAGATAATTTTCTTGGTGTGCCTATTTAGTTGTATGATGCCAAAACTTTCTTATATGACATACATATCATCATCTATGAAGGTTTGTGTAGGCTTTACAAGTGGGAGTCATTTGGAAGAGCTTATTAGTAAGATTTTATATGCTTAAAAGTTTTAAATATTATCTTCGAACAAGCAACATAAGAAGTGGTACTTATGTTATATGTCATTTGTTTAAGAGTAGAAAGTGGCGTTTTTTTGTCAAGTTAATGACACTTTGACTATCACAGAATGTAATAACATCTTTTGTGATTGGTTCACATCTTCTAAAAAGCCTTTTAGTTAATCATCTATTCGCTAATTAACTTCAATGACAATTATATACTCTACTTTATAGTTAATAATACAACAATATTTTATAACAGTTATACTTAATTGATGCCAGTGTCATTTCAGAAATAAATGTATCATGCATATATTATTTCTTCATATAACGATGGCTCATCTTAAATATGCATCAACATATCCCTGTAATTTCAAGTCAGCCTTTTAAAATTTAATGAGTGATTAAATATACATCTCATGTAATATAAAATTCACTTCATAGCCTCTCAATATTTTTTTCTCTATAGATTTGAAATTTACCATCTATCAACTCTCACTCTACGAGCAATATTTGATTTTATGCAATCTATTACATGCAGCAAAGAATCAACTACTACTACATAAGAAACTTTAACCATTTAATATATATGTTTTTCCTTTTATCTTATCTAGTTTGATTTTGAGAGTTACAGGTAATTTACAAGTGGCTTGCTCAGTACTTTTATTTTCGCTATATTGAATTTATTCAACACTTTTAATGTTTTGGGATTATCATAAGTCTAAAAGAACAAAATTTTTGTTTTGATCTTTTCTCTCTCTAAGAATTTTACTACCATCCCCTAAGTTATTCTTTTTAAATTTCTACTACAAATGTATTTAATAATCATTGATTTTACTAACATTTGTATTATATTAAATATATCAATAACATAAAAAGGAAATAATGCAATCTTGTTCGTATGCTTTACTTAAAAACAATGATCAACATTGTATTCATGAAAGTCAATCTGATACTTGAATCTAGCAAACTTCTAATGCCATTGACATGAACTTTTTTTAAATTATATGGGCTTTTATTGAGAATGTAGACTAATTTCTTTTGTCCTTGCACCACAAAGCTTTTAAGTTAAACTATATAGATGTGTTTTTAGATTGTTATTGAAAAAAGGTAGCCTCATTATCAAACTACTTTTATTATAAATCTTATAAAACTAAAATATTCAAAACTAACTATTTAAATTTTTGTTTAATTACAAGAACAAAAATTTAATGTAGTTACTAACTTTCATCTTTCACTACTAACATTATATTATACATTTTATTGCCATTCCACTCCTTTTTCTATTTTCTGGTCAGTTTATTTTATAAGCCAAATTTATTTTTGGCGGCTTAGTTTATGTTTTGATGCTAATTTTGTAAAGATCTTTTCTCTTCTTTCTTTATTAATCTTCAATAATATATATTTTGAATTTGTACAACTTTTTTTAAGTATTTAGGTTCACTGTGCATTGACAAGTAGCAAAAAATATATAGAAGAAATTACTTTTCCACAGTAATTATCTATGACATCACCTATAACATCAAGTCATCTAGGGAAGAGATGGAGAACTGCCCCTAGACATTCATGTGAACCCATTCTAGCTTCTTGGTTATAAGTTCTTTTTTAAGTTTTGAGAAACTATCTCTTCCTTATTTTTTTGAAATGTAATTTTCAATAAAACCATATTTAAAATATTTTAAATATAAAATTTTAGTTTGAGAATGAAGTATTTGTTAGATCATGCTTACACATTTGACCTAATCTTTGATGCCAAAACTTAGACTTTCAAGTGTAAAATATTGTAGCTCTCATTACTCTAATATTTATGGTGGGGTAAACTATGTTCATCTTATGTTTTAAGGCAACCAGCATGACTCTTTGGTTTGCTTCTATGTGTTAGTAAATAATGTGAATCCTTCTGCTACACGTTATCATGTATAAATCAAATTTCTCCATATGTTAGAATTGGGATTTACCTTAATCAAATTTTATATGACTCCATTTATTACTTGGAGTATCACATTTTTAATGTTTATAATATCTAAGGGTTTACCACGAATAATAAATGCTTAATTATAATTGCCAATATAGCATTTTTCTTAGGTTCTTATGAGAAGAAAAATTGAATAATGTACGTGAGTATAATAATCATGATTATATTATATTATCAACACTAAGGATCCATGTTTCCTTTTTTAGTAGCAACATTCATAGTTTCTTCTTTTTTTCTTCTGCCCTTATTCCATCATTCTTTTGAAATAATTTTTCATAATATCTCATAGCTTTTCATAATTCAAGATCCACTTGGATGACTTTATAATTATTTTTATTTTAAGACATACTCTTGCTATTAATAATATTCAAAGCAGAAGAAGAGATCTAACCCATCTAATGTCATTGAATTTTTTTACTAAGAATGGGTTTCCAATATAGTTTAACTTTAATATTTTTTTATTAATAAAAGTTATTAATGGCTATTGTTACATTGTTCTTACTTTCAAAAAGTAACGAAAGTAAAGTCAATGCATGAATTTCATCAAGACAGTTATTGTCTAAATAGCTTAATTGACTATGATAAAATTTATCTCAATGATATGCAAAAAAATAGGGGGCCCTTGAGATATTTTTTAGTTTAAGAAATTGAAAAATGCTTATTAACCACAATGAGCCTCTTATGTATACAATAATGCTTTCACATACTTATTGTGTTCTTTTCATTAAGAATGAAGGCAACATTTTTAGTAAGGATAGGTGACTAACTTCAAGTGCTTGCCTATCATTTAGCTCTAACTCATCTTCATTAATAATGGAAGGCATTTATCCCATTCAAGGTTGATGGATTTTTCTTCAATAAAAATAAGCTCATTTATTTTTATATTTTAATAATCACAATCCTGGCTATTAAATTTGTCAATCTTAAAATTTTTGTCCTTTATGTTTATATTTGAAAGCTTTTAAACTAGAGTTTTAATATTAATTATTCACCTATATTGAACAAAATGAAATTAATATAAAGTATAAACACATCAACGATCATAATCATAAGACACAGAAGTTTATATTGTTTACTAATATTCACATATATATTTAATTACATAGAGATAAAATATTATGTTGTCTTAAAAGAGGGTACAATAATTATTTTCCTATATACAAAGCTAAGAATAGAGATACCACTTTCTTTATATCAAAGAATCAGAGAGAACGCTGCCAACTATTAAAAAAAGGATGTTTTAATGTTAAAAAGTGGTATTATTAGTGCATTCTCTTCTTGGTATAAGAGTTTTTTGCACCATTCTTTTCTTTACTACATAAGCTTCTCCTTTTTATGAATAAAAGCTTGAGCCCCACTTCCCTCTTTTTTTCTATTTGTTTTTTCTTTTTGTGTGGAATGAACGATCACATTGTGGCCATCTTCTTGTATAATACTTTGACAATATTGTAGGTGGCAAACTTGAAGTTGTTAGGTAGTAATTAGTAGAGATCATAGTATGATTATTAGTTTTGCTCATTATAGTAGGTGTATGCTTTTTTGGGCAAAAACAAGTACCAATATTGATGTGAATAGCAAGTGTCAACAAACTCAGGGATGGTGGGCATTTAGATTGTTGGAGAAGATGTACATCTGATTAGTGTCCATGTGAGTTTAGGCTTTATTGGCCATGGACAATGTAATAATCAACGTTGATGTTGAACTTGATCTTGATGGGAACTATGGGCATTAGCATCTGTGGGATAAATGAAAATTGACATTAGTGTTGGGTTTACTTTATTAGTGACAAAAATCCACATCATTGGTTGAGAACAACAGACAATAATAAAACAGTGGGTGTCAACCTCATTGATGATGACATGCATTGGGTGTGGATAAGCTCAGGCTTAAATTCCTTATAATGAAAATCCTTCTTGTGACCATTACAATCTCCCAAAATGTGTGAAAGTGGGACTTATTTATAATTTTTAGAGAGATGTTATACTATTTTAATAATAAATTATACCATACATCAGATAGATAGACCACAAATTAGAGTTGAATGATCTTGATGTTATTAGATTGCTCCAATTAAGATACATATTTTTATATAAGTTAGCTAATAATAGAGTTTAGAGTAACAAAAATTTAATTTATAATTTTTTTAATTCATATACCTATTATTAGAATGATAGTATTTACACTTGGTTGGATGAATTTATTGGTATTTGTTTCTATTATAATTAAAATTGGCTTATAATTGGAAATTTCCATAAAATACATTAATTTTATTTATTTATTTATTATTTTTAGGTTTTACATACATATCACTCCTAAACATTTATATATTTTTCTTTATATACTACAATATGAAAATCATATAAAAATATCTCTGACAAATTTATTTAAAGTAAAATATACATTTTGATTTAAATATTTAAATATTATACCCATTAAGAAAAAAATCAAATATTATATATATAAATATATATAATTTAAAAGTATATAGAATTGCAATTAATTTTCTTTTAACTTTTCTCATCCATCCCACCCCTAACCGAAAATCTTAAGACAGGAGTGTCAAATGGTGTTTGCGAGTCGGGCTCGAATCTAATCAGAAATTGACCTGATTAAAAAGTATTTGACTTAAATTTGGCTTAAATATAAAGCGATCAATGTCTAAGCAGAAGTTGAATCATTTTAAAATCAATTGACCCAAATTTGAGTCACATAACACATCTAACATAAAATATAACAATTATTCAGGTCTATCTTGAATTAAAATTAAGACAATTTTGGATTAATTTAGAGTTTTTGGGTATGACTAATTTTGAGTTGAATGCTCAGTTTTGGGTAGGGCTATTAATATAGCTCAAAAATCGTTAATCACTCGTAAATCGTTTTGAATTTTAGCTCAGATAGAGATTATATCGGAAAAAAAACGAGCAAGCTATGAGTTAAAACTTTAGATTGATTTTTTATTTTCAAATCAATTTTGAGCCATACATGAATCGACTTGAACTGACTTGAGATCGGCTCTTAGTATTTATTATTTATAAAAATTGTATATATATATATATATATATATATATATATATATATATATATATATATATATATATATATATATATATTTATTTATTTATTTATTTATTTCATGCTAAGTAAAATTGAATATAACGAATCACATGCCAATTTTGAGTTGTAATGAATTCAAATAACTCAATTTGATCTATTTAATTTTAATTTTGAGCCGAATCGAGCCGATTCCAAGCTGAAACAGATCCATATGACTAAATTTAAGCCAACTCGTTTAGATTTCCAGCCCAATCGAGCTCAATCCAATTTTTTTTACCAATTTTGAGCCGCACTGAATCCATTTGAATTCGAGCAGACGGGAGTTGGATTATATTTGGAGTGATTTTCTCGACACCCCAATCCTTCTCCAGTGGCAGAACAATACACCAACTTCTTCTTCCTCCTCCTCCACTGTATATACCATGTTTAGCGCTCCCTTTCTCCTCTCCTCTTCAGCTTTCTCTATCTCTCCTGTTACAGTCCTTCCCCATTATTGAATTACCCTACCAAGACCATTCTTTTCCCGTACCAGAACTTGATGATTCGAGCTCGGCGTTTACCAATACCTCCATCGTTTGGAACTCGCCGGCCGCCGGCGGAATCCCTGGCCTACCTTCTCAATTACCAAATTCTTACCCGCTTTTACTTTCTCCGGCAGCGTTCAAGGAAGACGATGCTTGCTTACTGCCGTTTCCGTAACTCATTTAGTCATATCAGAAAGGGCAACCGAAATTTGCTTCCGTTATTGAGTTTCTCACCGCATCGAGTGAATTCAACACTCATTGAGGATCCCATGCTTTACGACTTCTTGGATTATATGGAACAACTCAAGAATTACGAGAGGATTGGTGTGCCTAAAGACGCTGGAACGGATTCTGATGATGGGTTTGATCTTGGTAGGATGAGGAGATTGCTACAGCGGCTTGGAAACCCTCAATCTCGTTTTAAGGTAACTGAATTTTTCTTTAGTTCAATTTAGTCCCAATTTATTGAAAATTTATATATAAGTTGTTTCAAAATGTAATATTCAAATTTAACTTCTCAGTCCTCACTAACACACTAGCTTTACTAGGCTGTTCATGTGGCTGGCACCAAGGGAAAAGGATCAACTGCAGCGTTTATATCCAATATTTTGAGAGAAGAGGGTTATCTTGTTGGTTGCTATACAAGGTATTTGATTATCTTTTTCGCTTCAATTGCATTGTAATCCATCTTCCAAGATGAAGAAATGCAAATATAAAATGCTGAAATCATTTGAAAAATTATAGTGATCTTAAATTGATTATAGGTATTAGATATCAATATAGAGAGTGTAATATATTCCATAAATTCAAATAAGAAAAGCACTTGTACAATAATTTATCCAACATATTCAAGAAGAAACTATTAAATCCATCTCATTCAAGCTTCCATGGAATCATTCGTAGATGGGGACTCTCTGTCCACCGCCTTGGATTGGATATTTAGTTGCATCATCATCTTCATTTTTTTTAACCGACAAAACTGTATTTTTTTTCGCAGTTCTTTTCTTTTGTTTGATTTTGATTCCTTTGTAAATAATGCAAAATTCATTCATGGTTTCTAACATCATAATTTAGTATTAACGATTAATCTATTGTTTGATAGAAATGTTTTTTTTTTTTACCATCAATCAATAAATGGCTTGGGTACCATAGGAAATTTGTGGCATATTCATTAATCTTGTCTTTATTTTTTCATCAAGATTCTAATACTATCATTTGAGTTGTTTGGGTGAAAATTTTGAGCAAGCTTAACTATTGATAATAGATGGAATGGAATGATTACATCATGCTGAACCATTTCGTTGTTTTATCATGTAAAAAAATAGGAAAAAAAATGTAAGCTTTTAAGAATAATAGACTTGCTAATGGGTATAATGATTTACTTAGGGCTTATTTGGGATTACTTTTATTTTTATTTTTCTTTTTTTAATTAGATTTTAAAAACATGTTTGTTTAGTGTTTTTTTGCATGTTTTTATTTTTTATTAAAAAAAAAACAAATTAACATATTTTTAAAAATACTCAAAATGTTTAAAAGTTGTTTTGAGTGTTTTTTAAAAATAATTAAATATGTTATACATTACAAAAAATGTTTTATTTCAAATAAAGACATACACAAAATAAAAAAAAAATAAAAAATTTAAAACAAAAGTTAAAACTGATCCCAAACGCCCCCTTATATTCTCACTCTAGAAACAACCATACAACCTCTTCCAACTTCTGAACCATTTTTGGATGGTTTGATCTTCCTCTCTAACAAAATTTGAAACTATCATGCATAGAAGTACGACATTCTTTATTATATAGAATTCAAATGGTGTATTTCACTGCTTTCATTTCTCGAATTTATTTATGTTGTCAAATGGTTTTTAAGTTTTATGACGAATATTATGACCTTTCCTTCAACTTATTTTCCCTCATGGTTATCTTGAATGCTACTATGCACTCTTTACATTTTATTACAATAATTTGATGGGAAAATTTAAAGACCCACCTTGCTTTGTAGCCCACATCTTTTGACCATTCGAGAACGCATTTCTTTGCGAAGGAGTGGGGACCCTGTTTCAGCGGAATTGTTGAGAGATATTTTTTATAAGGTTAGGGGGATTATTGATCAATCCGCAGAGATGGAAGGTGGAGCTCTAACCCATTTTGAGGTATGTTTTCATTTATGATAGTTGAGAGTATAATTTCTTAGCATCTATCATAACCGTTGATGTGTTTTAATATTTTGTGTTTAATTTGCATTGTAATGTTTATTTATTTATTTTTCTTTTTTTTATGTTCACATAACTTATCTGCTCATCGTTGACCACTAAATGACAAACTACTATTTTAAGCTGGTTAAATCTATCAATAGGGGATAATTCATGAGCTAATGCACTGTTGTTAATTTAGAAATGTGAAAGTTAGATGAATTTATTTAGTTATTAAGTCTACTCTTTGATATTGCTATATTTTCAATCAAATTTTTTGTCTCATTTATAAATTTAGCTATTTACTTTATGTGTCGTGATTCCTTCTTTGATAGACATAGAACAATGTAGGCATTCTGTCTTCTTTTGACATTGAAGTTTCTATCAGTATTCTAATATTAGCTTATTTTCTAACTTAATAAACTTTATTAATATTAGTTGAGAATACAACAACAACAACAATAATAACATGCCTATATCCCACTTAGTGGGGTCGGCTACATGAATCCTTTTTCTTCATTGTATCCTATTGAGTGTTATATTTTTATTTAATTTTAATAGATTAAGATTATTTTTTAGTCTTTTTAGGTATACCTTCGCCTTTCTTAACATAAGTTGAATCAAAAACATCTACTCTCCTAACTATATCATCGAATGGTTGACGTTTAATGTGATCAAACCATTTAAGACGCCTCTCTCTAATCTTGTCTGCCACTGGAGGTATGCCAGTTATGGATTGAAACGTTTAATGTGAGCAAAATCATATGATTGATTACTGTTGATGTGCATAACTATGGATCACATGAGCCCACCCACGTTCTAGGAAACCATGGGTCTATTGTTACATTTGAGGGGAGAAATTATTCTCCGTTAGTTATCTATGATTTCTTCCCAAATCTCTTCCCTTAATTCGTGGAAGAGAGAATTGTTAATCCCTTCCCTTAATTCGTGAAGTCTTGGTTGAAGTATGAATGAAAGAGAGCAGGAAGAAACTCATGATGACAAATAATCCCACTACATTAAATGTTGACAGTTTGGCTTTATACACTCACAAATTATCTTAGGACAACAAATCAAAGAGGAACAGACCGTAGTGTGAACATTGCAAAAAGCTTGGTCATCTGAAGAACTGTTAAAAAATTTATAGAAAGCCAGCGGAGTGGAAGCCCAACAAAGTTAAAGGTGATTGAGAAAATCAATCAAACACACAATCAAAGGAAGACAAATCTCATGAACATAGTCCATTCAACAAGGAACAACTTGATGCTCTCCCAAGGCTTTTGGGATAATATTCTGAGCTTTCTACCAGCCTTCTAGCATATCAAGGTAGTCTTTCATTTTCTCTTGTTTCTCTCAATGGGAAGAATAAGCCTTGGATAATGGACTCTGGAGGATTTGAACACATGACAAGTGATATCAATTCTTTTCAAACCTTCCATTCTTGCAAACACTATGTTGTAGTTAGAACCACATATGGTTCCCTCTCATCTTTGGAAGGAAGAGGAAGTTTGAATCTCACAAAGGGTTTTATTATTTAGTCTGTGCTTTATTTTCCTAAACTTAACTGCAGTTTATCATCTATTAGTAAACTCACTCGTGACATAATTTATATTACTAAATTCTACCTTAATTTGTGTGAATTTCAGGTAATGAACTTGTAGAAGGTGACTGATAGTGCTGATATTTATCATATACTTTATTTGCTTATTAGGACTCCCATTTCAAAAGGATTGTCCTACCATGCACAATCACTCGAGTCAAGTTTTTGTATCTAAGTATGTATCTCATTGGAGTCAAGTTATGTTATGACATTTTCGTCTTGAACATTCTAATTTCTATTATATTAAAAAATTGTACGCTCATTTGTTTATCAACAAAAAACCTAGTTCTTATCAATGTGAAAATTGCCAACTTACTAAACTAACTCAACAAGAGTACTCAATTTTGAAATATAAACCAACACATCCCTTCTCCATGGTTCATAATGATATCTGGGGGCCCTTAAAAATAAAAAAAATACAAATGATGTTAGGGAATTTGTTACATTCATTGATGATCACACTAGAACCACTTGGATCTTTCTCATGAAGGAAAATTATAAAACTACAAGCATATTTGAAACCTTCCACTACATGATTTTCACCCAATTTCAGAGCAAAATTCAGATTCTCAAAAATCAATAATGCAAAGACTACTACAGCTCCGCGCTCGACTTTTATTTATAAAAAAAATAACATCATTCATATAAACTCTTGTGTTGATACACTCCAACAAAATAGTGTGGCTGAGAGAAAGAACATATATCTTTTTGAAGTGAACCGTTCAATTCTATTCAATAATAATGTATTTAAATACTTCTGGGATGATGCACTTCTCACATTTACTTCTCATAAATAGGATGTCCGACAGAGTGCTAAATTTCTAAAAAACCTATCAACACTCTCATAAAACTCTTCCCCAACATTCATTCTTTCACCTCTAACCTACCACTAAAATTTTTTTGTCGCATCACCTTTGTTCACCTACATGAATCACACTAGACCAAACTTGATCCCAGGTCAATCAAATGCATCTCTATGAGCTACTCTTCAAATAAAAATGACTTTTTAGTGACAAATATTATGCAACTCTATGGATGTCACGTTCGTTGAAAATCAATAAAATTATCCCAAATTTGACATTCAGAGGGAGAGTTGAAGAAAATATCATATTTGGGGCATCATTCAGGAACCTCAAGTTCACCTCTTTTATGTCCCTCATGAACCCACTCTTGTGTCCACGATCATAAATCAATATGAAAATAAACCTCAAGTTCACCTCTTTTATGTCCCTGATGAACCCACTCTTGTTTCCACTATCATAAATCAACATGAAAATAAACCTACTACACTAAATCCTACCACAACTCCGTGCGTACGCCAGAAGAAAAAATCTAGTGAGCATCTAAGGGATAATGTGCACAATCAGAAATGCAAATCACCAGAGTCAGCTCAACACACCTCAAGTATTCATATAAAGGTTGTATTAGCATATCTTAAGAACGAAGAGGCAGGAGCACAAGAATGCACAAAACACCACACACCTCAAGTATTCATATAAAGGTTGTATTAGCATATCTTAAGAACGAAGAGGCAGGAGCACAAGAATGCACAAAACACCCGGTAGAAGAATTTGTTTCCTATGAAAAATTTGTCCTTCTACAAATTTTTTATTTAGAACTTGGATAATGTGCAGGTCCCAAATTCAATCTAAAAGGCTTTATCTATTCCTGCTTGAAAAAAGACTGGAGGAGGAGTTTATTGCCCTTGAAAAGAACGTTATCAGGATCACAAGAACTCTCCACCCAAGAAAAGAATTGTAGGATGAGAATGGGTATTCAATGTTAAATACAAAACAAATGAGAGCATAGAAAAGTTCAAGATTAGATTTATAGCAAAAGGGTTATGGGATCTACTATAAGGTGATATTTAAACCAATACGAAACTGAACACAGTAAGAGTATTACTGGACATAAAAAATATATTTATTAATTGGGATCTTGAGGAATAAGTGTATATGGAGATATCTCTAGGATTAAAGAACAACATAATTAATTAGCTAGGGTGCAAATTAAAGAAATCATTATATGGGTTGAAATAATATTTCAAAGAATAGTTCGAAAGGTTCACTAAGAGTATTTTTTCCAATGAATACTATTAATGCCAGATCGATCACACTTTGTTTATGAAATCAAATAAAGAAGGTATAATAGTTATCTTTATTATATATATATATATATATATATATATATATATATATATATGTATATATACATATATATATATATATATATGTAACATTATTCTTAAAAGAAATCACATAAGAGAACTTGAAACAATCAAAAGATTAATGACTTCTGATTTTGTGATCAAAGATCTTGTACCTTTATGATACTTCCCGACAATGGAAATAGCTAGATCTAAAAAGGCAATATCATATCCTAGAGAAAATATATCATTGACTTATTATAGGAGACATAAATGTTGGGGTGCAAATTGATAGTTACTCCTATGGATCCTAGTCGATGGACATTAAAAGGAGAGGATAACATCAATATTTTAAAGAATTTGGTACATCATGTTCGAACCAAACATATCGAGATTGGCGTACATCTCATCTCTGTGAAGGTCAATGGAGGGGTTGTCCAACTAGGCTATATCCCAACTCAATATCATTACTGACATTCTTACCAAAGCTCTTTCTCGGCACCACTTTATTGATCTCAACAACAAGTTTGAGAGGTAACCACATGAGCCTACCCACGGTTTAGGAAACCGTGGGTCCTCTACTACATTTGAGGGGGAGAAAGTATTCTCTCTTTATTATCTAATATTGTGTTTTTTATTTCTTTCCTTCTTATCACGTTGAATTGAATTTCCCTCCAATTGTATTAGGGTTAGTTTTACCTGTATATATTTGTTATTTGTTTAGTGAGAAAATAAGAAAGTTCCTCATAAATTCCACAATTAACAATAATATGATTATGAAAGAACATTTGTGCCAAGAATGAAGTAATTGGATTTATGCAAATAATTGCATAACTACCTTCTAAAATTAAACGTTTTTAAGGAATTTAGTCTCAGATGCTAATTGAAGCATATCTCTTTGCATGTTAAAATAAAAGAAGATTTACGTACATACCACTCAATTGTTATCTATTTACATATCTTACACCTAAACTTCAATTTTTACAAACACACCACCTTACTTATGCCATAAAAAGATGTGTTTCAATTTTTAAAAGCTAAAAGTGGTATTTTTATGTGATACGAATGATTCGAGTGATATAAATGTAAAAAAATCAAATATTAGGTGTTAGATTTGTAAATATATAGGTATTGGGTCGTATGTATGTAGATGCCCCTAATATAAAGGTAGGCATAAATACAAACTTGATTACAATGAAGAACACAACTTATAAATACTCTTTCATTGGCTTATGAGAGTATAAGAAGAGCTCGCGAAATGATGCTGGTTATTTGGCTGATACCACAAAGCTCCTTGATGTTTGAGGGAATGAGAATGGGAGAAGATACTTGAAAATTATTAAAAAATAATATAGTGAATGTATTTAAATCCCCCTAAAAATAAACCTAATAAAGTACAGACTAATAAATAAATATTTAGCTTTTCTTTGAAAGACACATGTTGCTTAAAGAGACATATAGTGGAGGAAACAACAATATGATAATCTATGTATACCACATATCCATGTACATGTACTGTCACAAAAGATGAAAAATAAACATCTTTACATGTATGATAAATTTAAATGCATTCTTATGCATATTTATAAAATTATTTGCATGTTTATGCATCTATATGATATCTAGAAGATTTATAAAATGACAAATGGTAACAATTGTTAAACAAATCAAATACGGTACTGTTTTTTGATAGACGTTGAATATTAACATGTTAAATAGCTTTTTTTTTTTTAACATATATAGAGTTTATTTAATTTTTTCTATATGTTTTGCAAAATGGATGACCGGAAAGCAAAAATTGATGAGAAAAGTATGAGGCCATTTGGTTACTTATTAATGATATTAACTTTATTTATTATTATTTTTTTTGCCAAAAACGCCATTTAAGATTGTGTTGAATTTCCCTCTTTAGATGATTAACTTGTTTCTTTAAAAAAATTGATTAATTAGAAAATTTTCAATTACTAGGATAAAGAGCTAAAACTGAATGGTCTAGATTTTTTCTTGACAAAAGTTTCAAATTGTATTTTAATGTTAGTCCATTAACCTCCATTAACCTCTTGTTGGTTATCAGCACAGCACTGATCTTGCTTTAATGGAAATATTTTTTGTATATCACATTTTTTTTAGAGAACTAAATGGACAAGGGTGGTTAGTGCAATAGATTTTATGAGATCATAGAGGAAACTAAATGAATCGGTTGGACAAGGTGGTTAGTGCATTTGATGCCAAAAGGGATCATAGAGCCAGTTTTGCTCTGCCATTAATGATCCCATTTCATAGTCTTGGTTTCGTCTTTTCCAAAAGAATTCTCCATCTTTTGATTCTCTCAAGGATTACGCATTTCCCAAATGATTTAATTCTTTAGTTTTTTTTTCTTAACCAGTATCCTTCTGTAGGTTTTCACTGCTTTGGCCTTTGCTTTATTCTCAGAACAGGATGTTGATGCTGCTGTTATTGAAGTAAGTGACTATGTTCCTATCATATAAAAAACTGCAGTAGTTTTCATAAGTTTTTTTTTTGGAAGATTTATGCGCATACCACTCAATTCCTATGTATTTACATATCTAATGCCTAATCTTTAATTTTTACATATATACCACTTTTCCTATGCATGAAAATATGTATTTCATCTTTTAAAAGTTAAAAAGGGGTATTTTTGATGTGATATGAAGGATTTTGGGTGGTTTGACATTAAAAAAACAATGTTTAGAAGTTAGATATATAAATACTTAACAATTATGAGGCATACGTAATTGCCCCTTTTTTTATGAATCAGAGAATTCTTATACTGCCTCTTTTTAATTTCATTCATAGCTTTAACATGTTATTTCTACTAAAAGCAAGAAAGATATTATATATTATATCACTGTATCAGGCAGGCCTGGGAGGAGCAAGAGATGCTACAAATGTGTTATGCAGTACTGGGCTGGCTCTATCTGTGATAACGTCCATAGGTGAAGAGCATTTGTCTGCATTGGGTGGCTCCCTCGAAAGTATTGCAATGGCGAAGTCTGGAATCATAAAGCCTGGACGGCCAGTTGAGCCCTTCTAACTATTCATCTCATTTCCGTTACCCTAATATTATATGGAAGATTTACATACATACCACTCAAATCTTATATATTTACATATCTAAATCTATACTCAACTTTTACATACATAACACCTTACCTACGCATAAAAAGGTGTTTTTCACTTTTTAAAAGTAAAAATGGTTGTATTTCTTTTGTGATATGAAAGATTTGGGCGATATAAATGTGAAAAGCAATGTGAAGGTGTTAGACATGTAAATACATAGGAATTGGATGGTATGCATTTAAATGCCCCTTGTTTTTAAAATGCTAGTTCCAAAATATTGCCAAACCCTTTAATTGAGAGATCGTGATTGTGTTCAAAGCACTATAGGTTATTTCATTAATAAAATTTTAGCTTTCAGGCTTTCAGAAAAACCCTCATTTTGATCAAGAAGATGATCTTTTTATATG
>NEWO01000062.1:2006204-2030994 GCA_003013225.1 Phalaenopsis aphrodite
TTGTCATTTTATCACCTAAGCAATGACACAGCACCTGAAACAGGTCGAAAGCCGGACGTCGTCATTTTGACCGAGACAATGATTGCAGGAAGCAGATCCCGCACAGCGTCGGCTTCGAATTTAAAGGCCACTTGGTTCAGAGCTGCCAAAAATCTGGGAATGAGTGTTCTAGATCTTGGAACAATGGAGGACTGGAAGGCTTCTGGCTTTCCTGAAACCTTCCCAGCACTGATAAATAATAATGTTTCACAAGTTCTGCTGATGGCCCTCCCAAATGCACTTGTTGGTGATGCCATGAAGTTAGCCGAAGAGCTCCTCAGGTATAGAACTGCTAAGAAACCTCACCTTATTGTTGTTACTGGATCCCTGCACATTGTTTCATCCGTTTTAGCTGCTTTACATCAGTAGTAGCTGATTTTTTCTTTTTTTGGCTTAGTATGGCATAAAAATAATGTTTTTTATTGTATTTATAGGCATTTTCATTGAAGGTTATTTTTATGATTTTGAAGTTATTGTGGAGCTAAACTGTGGAGTTTTTTACTGCTTCTTTATATGAATGATTTAGCTGCTTTACTAATCTTTGTGCATCCAAGCTACTGTGAAGGTTTTTTGTGTTCTTTCTCTCTTTTTTTAATATTTACATGCATACCACTGAATTCATGCCTACCATGTAAAACTCAAATTTTACATGTATGCTACGTTAATAGGTGTATATCACTCTTTGGAAGGTAAAGTTATTTATATTTTTGACATCATATGAAAGATTTGGGTGGTATAAATGTAAAATCAAAGCTTAGGTGTTAGATTTGGAAATACATAAGAATTGGGTGATGCGTATGTGAATGCTCCCTTTTTTCCTCTTGAGAAAAAAAAGGCAGTTTTTTTTTTTAAATTTAGAGATTATTTTGATTATTTATTCTTGTATTATATTTATATTTTATTTTATTTTTTTTATTTTGCTTAAAATATAATGTATTTGATATATATTTAATTTGATATTTTAAAAACATTCAGTGTACCTATAAATTATTGTATTATTTTGAATGTTTTTAAAATTAAATTAATTTATTTTTAAAAATAAAAAATGAAAATATATAAAAAATGTATTAAATAAATATATTTAAAAAATACAAAAAAAATAAATATAATTTGGATATAGGTGGAACTGTGGGACACTATCATCATATAAATGAGCAAAAAGTTGTATAAGATGTTTAGACTTTTATTTTATCATGATTGTTTTAAATTTGTAAAATTTGGCATCTTATATGAAATTGTTCTTAAAATACTTTAATAACAGTTATGACGAAATTATATATTTCATATCTCTCTAGCATTTGCATATCTATCACCAAAACTATGATTTTCTTACATTCTGACCATCCAAATCTTACATATCACATAAAAAAATTTCACTATTTAAACGTCAACAATGAGATACATCTTTTCATGCATAGGTAAGGTGACAAGAAACTGTGTCGTAACTTGATTCTTTTATTTTGATCCAATTAATCAAAATTCAAATCAACTTTCGAACAATTTACTGTCTTTTAGCTAAATTTGCTAAATTGACAGTTCCAACATAATTAAGGTTGTTAATGATTTGAATTTGAGTCGAGCTGGGTCCACAAAATCAACTCTAAAAACAAAAATGATCCAAAATTTAGGCTAGTAACTACACCTTTGTTTCGATCTGATTTCATTCCAAGCCAAAATTCGGATCAATTTTCGAGCAATTAACGATCTTCGAGTTAAATTCACTAAATTCATAGCCTTAACATCACTAGGGTTGTTAATAATTTGATTTCGAGTTGAGCTAAGGACGGCTGACAATAAATTTGATCCAAAATTTCAGCTCATAACTTGGTTCATTTATTTCGATCGGATCTCTTCAAATCAATTTTCGATTATTTATTTTATTTATTTGTATTTTACTTAAAATAAAATATATTTGATATATTTAATTTTAAAAGTAATAAACTTGATCATGCATCCCATTTTAAACATATCATCACTAAAATAACTCTAGATATCACAAAGGACAAAAGAAATGCACATCGACCCAATGTGACATGGCCCCACCGCATGTGATCACAAAGTGGTGCATTATTCCCAATGTTAATGGCATGTTGTTTGTAGGGTGCATAATGTTACATTAATATATCTCTATTTTTTTATTGTTAAATAATATAGTACACATATGATGATGATATGAAATATGATTGAATAATTCTATTAGTTGGTTACACATTTTAGAAGATATTAGAAGACCATTAAATGTACATTAAAAATAGGAATACATCAAGATATGTTCATACTTCATTTATGTCATTTAGTTATATTAATATATGTGATCATTGATGAATTTAGTCATGCTAAATATAATGAAAATAACTTTAATTCTTTATTTATATAAACTAATGGATTTATTTAAAATTGCAAAAGATTTGAGTTCATGAGTTCATGGCCTAAGTGAGAGATTGTTGGAAAATAATCAATTAAGTGGGCCTATATAACATAATTAAATGTGTATTATATGTTATTTTAATATTTAAACCCTTTTAAAGTATTCTAATTAAGATTAAGGAGATAAACTTTTGGTATAAAATAAAATATGGAATAATTATGCATAGAGACCTGATTTCATATTTCTAATTATATGATGGACTAAAATAGAAATATGATGCACATCTTTTTCAATAAGATGTGATCTTTGAGGAAAAAAACACATTCTATTATATAAGTTATTTTACTTGAAATATGTTTATGGTCTCAAATTCAAATGAAGAGAAATTTTTTATTCCCATTCTCTGTCACATCCCATCATCAAAAGAATACTTATTTTTTCTTAAGGAAAAATCATATTGGATTGGAAAATTCATAACCCAAAAATTTCGTCCTCTCATGGATCAAAATTTACTTGCACATTTTTTTCTTTTTCTATTCGTGAATTTGACTTCTTCAGTATATGATTTTCTCTTTTAATGTGTTCTTTTAATGAATTATGCAATGGATTTAAACTTAGCTCATGCTAAGAAGACATGTTCTAAGATGTATTTTCCACACATAAGCTAAATTCTAGTGGTTGTATTTGAATGTGAAATGCAACTATAAGCAAATTAGACATTTTGATAGTATAAAATTAAAGGCACATGATGGTGTAACTATGCTATTGGCAAATGTCATTTATGAATTAGATTTGAGGTAGGACTTAATATCATTAAGTTTTCTTTGTCTTATGTGATAGATTCTCTGGTTACACTATATGCAAATTAAAAGCTAAATTCTAGTGCATTTAAAGTATATAAGAATGCATTTATCGTCTTAAAGGTGAACATAATTAGTGAACTTTGTGTATTGCGTGATATTATAACATATGTTGGTATATTAGATTCAATAATCATGAGTAACTCACGAAAGTAAGGATAATATTAAATATATGTAATTAAACATTAAAAAAAAAGAGAGATGCTACGGAATTTATCTATATAATCACAGATGAGTACTAGATAATAAAATTTCAGGAAAGTGGAAGCCTTCAATGGACAAATGTACATTACCTGATAAGCAAATATTTAAACTAAAAAAATAATACATTAACATGATAAAGTTTGACAAATTTATTACTCTCATACCGAGGTATTTTAATTCCTTAATTACCTTGTAATAGAAGTGAATATATATATATATATATATATAATACTAGTAAATGAATATATATAATACTAGTAAACAAAAAATTAGACTCCAAATGGGATATTGTATGTTTGTAAATTTTATTATTTATCTTGGACAAGATTAGATCTTTGTTTTTTAAGATTAACAACTATAGAATATTAAGAGGAGGACATAAAAAAGCATTCATAGAGGATTTCTTAATGTCATATATGGATAATAACAAAGAGTCCTAAATAGAGATACTAAAAAAATTTATAAAGAGACTAAAAAAATCATTTTTATTGGCTAATAATTATTATTAGAAATTTAACTTTAAAGCAATCATCACTTATTAAAATATCCATAAGAAAAAAATAAAAATAAAATAGAAAAAAAAATGAGGAAGCAAGAAAAAGAGGGGCATCATCTAAAAGGAAAAAAAAACAGAAGACTTTAGAGTACTCTGAAGTGGAGTCTTTGACTTCTTTAAAAACAAAAAGCTCTCATATTTGTGGTATCTGATACTTTTTAAATAGATCATTTACTCTCTGTGGATGTGGACGTAGGGTCACTTTAATCAAATGACATAAAAATTAATGCTTTTTATGTGGTTCTTAATCCTTATTTTATGATTATTTTATAGTTCATTGTACTTGCTCTAATATTTAGGAGCACTCTTTCCTAATAAGTTACATTATAATCAATTTTATATGGTCAACTAGGTATGTGAAGTCAATGAACATGTCTTTACAATTTTTTAGACATTTACTTGTGGAAGGACCATTTTCCAATGCTATAGGTTGTGATGAAGGATATAATAAAAACACCTCTCTCAAAATAGTTTGGAATAATTATAATGGATTTTATTGGTAGACCATCATAGATATTTGTATTTATTTTTATATAATGGGAACTCTCAAGTAATAATGTATGTTCTTTTCATATTTTGTAAAATCCACCTTTTTCATGCATATGGAGAATGCTTTACTTGTAACGATGTGAGAAACGTAAATGCATAAGAATTTGGTGGTGCATATGTAAATTTCTCATACACACACACACACACACACACACACACACACACATCTCAAAAGGAATGGTCGGAGGCTATGATACAGGCCCCAGTCATCCCTCATGAGCCAAGTACCACACCCTAAACTCGGAGAGAATCGAACCCCATACCAGAAGGGAAACATATGTCTGATCAACTAATCTTAGTACGCGACGCATGTGTGTGTGTAGACTATATATATATTCCGTGACATGTTGATAGAGCAGCCTCTTTGAAAGTCGTAAGTCCTCTCAGATCACGAGTTTAAATTTTCTCGTGTAGGGTGTGATACTCAAATATTTAGCACAACTAGGGATGACCATGACTCGTCTAATAGCCTCCGACAATTCCTTTAGTACACACACACACACACACACATACATACATTATGATTCGTGGCTCAATGGTAAAAAATTTACTATGTTCTTAAGAATAGTGCGTGCTGGAAAATTCGCAATGGTATTTTATTAATTTATCATCATAGTTTTGCATGAAAATCTAACGCACACACATATAAAAGAAGAAAACACACATATTCCTTATGTGAAAAAACCCTGGAAATGAAAAATACCACTGATCTAGCCCAATCAAAGTAATTCACCATGTGATTATAAACACGTGCTCGCTCTTCTCTTGAATTAGATAAAATAGAATTACAAAGTACACATGTAAAATACTAGTTCAACAATAATAACCACAATTAGGCTATAAAAAATATAGTCATGGCTATAATAACATTAGTTTACTACAAAAGGCTGTGGTTAAAAATTGTAATAGTAGTAATTGGGCACAAAACCACCATTAATTGTTCAGAGGTAGTAGTTGATATAATGCTGCAATTGGTGTCTACAATAGTGACAGTTGGTTGTAGAGGCCATAATTAAAAGTTGTACCAGTAGTGTTTAGCCCAAAAGATTGTAGTTGGTTGTTACAATGACGTAGTTCGTTGTTACAATGACGGTAGTTAGCCATAAAGCTATAGTCAATGGTTGAAGCCCTCCTCTTAGGTCAGGGAGAACATTGTTACAAATTTTTACTAGAAACAATGTCTTTATACAATGTAAGGAAAATACAAGTATCAGAAATAACATCATAGTCTAACTACAACAATCGTAAGTAATGATCATGGGTGGCCAGTGATCTGCGATGATAGGTGGTGATGGCATATTATGGTTGATCATGGCTTGTAAATGGTGAACAGTGGTTGAGCTATAGAGACTAGTGATTACTCGTTGGATCTTCTCCAGTATTGGATTTGGAATTTCTTCTTCTCTTCTTATGCATTCAGTCAAGAGTAATTCAATATGTGGTTGTAAGTACATGTGTCAATTCTTCTCTTACATTAGATAAAATAGAATTATAGTGTTGATAATCACATATGTACGATAATATTTAATTTATAATAATCATAATTGGGCTACAAAAAATATTTTTTTGGCTATAATAACAATAACTGTCTACAAATGTTGTAGTTGAAAACTGCAGTAGTAGTAGTAGTTAGGTGCAAAAGCCATTGTTGATTGTTATAAAAGCAGTGATTTGTCATAAAGACTATATTTGATGGCTACAATGGCGACAGTTGGCCACAAATGCCACATTAAGTTGTACTAGTAGTGAGCTACAAATGTTGTAGTTGGTTGCTAAAAGGACAGAACCATAAAGGTTGTAATTAGTGGTTGAAGCCCTCCTTTCAGGATAGAGAGAACATTGTTATAGATTTATACAAAAACAACACTTCCGACGGTCCCTATTGATTCTCCTTGATCATAAATGACTTTAATAATTTGAATGTCTTAATGACCTTAAAATGGAGCAATCTTAGACTCATTGGATTCAACTTTCTAAGATTGTGGATTTGACTATAAATATGTTAAATTAATAGTTTATGGACCACTCAATTGATATACAAAGCCTCCAAATATGCTTTCGTAAATTCAACCCGAATTGAACCAATTTGGGTGTCATTGGGTTCAACTTGTCAAGACAGTCAGTTTGACTAGAAACTTATTGAAATCACGGCCCAAACCATCTTAAATTTGAATTTGAAAGCTCCATTATTAAAAATACATTGAAATTCATGCTTGATAATAATTGTTTGACTACACATAAAAAAAACTAAAATGAGAAATTAGTCATTTTTTTAAGAAGAAAAAAATTGGAGGCTCTCAATAATAATCAACATTTTAGGACTTTAAATGTGATTCAAAATACTAATTATTGAATTGAATAAACTTATTGGATGTATGCGATTTTTTAATTAAAGTTTAATTACAATTTCTAATAATAATGCATATATACACAATAATTATTTAATTAATTAGAAAAATCTGCTCAGAAACCCTACCCATACTTCAACTCTGGTGACAGGCACGTTCCAGCCAACTCTTCATTCTGGCACCACCTAACCACCACCCTCATCAATTCTCTCTCTCAGGCTGCTTCACTGCTGATTTCGGAAAGGAGCAACCATTAGCAGAATCTCCGCATTGCGAAACCTGCTCAGTATTCCTTCTCTGCGGTCTCCATCTTCTCTGAAGAGAATACCGTTAATGGTGAAGGACGTGAGATCGGATTGCGAGCCATGGCCGACGGTGAGCCGGAAAAGCAATCAGATCTGGTTGAAACTCTTCGTTTCAGCCCTAGTTGTGGGCGTCTCATTCCGCCTCTTGTTTCTTCGCTCTTCTGCTGTTTTACCCGTCGCAGGAACCCCCTCTGCTGCCAAGAAAACCGAGTTTCTGTTGAATGCGACGAGCGGTGAGTTGTATAGAAGCTTTTAAGCTCTGTCGGTATGTCTTGCTTGTTATGTCGGTTTTGGGACACCGGAAGCTTAGGAAATTGAGGCGGCTGAAGTGATTAAGTGGCTATAGATTATTATTATTATTATTTTGTGTTATTGATCTTCATCAATCCATACTGCTAATGAAGGTTTGAAACTTTAATATTTCTACTTTTTCTTTTCAGCGGAGAGAAATTTGTTTTGTGTTGTTTTTGTTTTTGTTTTTTTTTTTTGATGGGAGATTTGCGTACATGCCATTGAATTCTTATCTAATAGAGCTGGGTTATTTGTCCCAAATATTAATATATTTCAGTAGAGAGCTGTCGGAAGTCTAAATATGAAACAGCTAAGCTGTCGGCAATTTCACCTAACTGATGGGATTCATGGCAAAATTCTTTGACTAATTCTCTACTGATGAAAGGGATAGAATCTAAATTGGAGTACTGTTCTGAAGAAGTTCAAAATTGATTCGTGAAGAATAGATTGGACTCTTCAGACAAGTCTTGAAGTCTTAAAAAACACTTAATAGAATAAAAAATTAGGATTTATACTGCCTGAATATGGCTAATGGTAATGATGAAGATGTTCATTCGTCCCACTTTAATTTTTTTTTGAAGCTTATGAAGCTGTGAGACTTATTTTGGAATAAAATTGCTATTATCAACCATCCTAAAGAACAAATTCTCACTATTGGTTAAGATGAATGAGAATGTTGGTTTTTCTTTGCTTGTTTGGGTTCCTTTTGATTAGATGATCACTCTCTGTTTTTTCATGTTTTTAAATTTCATCGCTTCATTTTGCTTGATTTTTTCAGTTCTTAAGCTCCAAACCATTCTTAAAATTATTTTTTTTTTCATGTTTTGATTCAGTTGTGAATCCTAATTGCAGAAAAATGTGATATTTTCACCGGAGAATGGGTTCCAAGTCCTTCAGGACCTCCTTACACCAATGAAAGCTGCCGTTTTATCGAGGACCCGCAGAATTGTTTGAAAAACGGACGTCCGGATACTGGGTATCTTTACTGGAGATGGAAACCATATGGTTGCAGTGTTCTTCCTTTTGATGGAGCAAAATTTTTGGATGCAATGCAGAATAAAGCGTGGGCCCTAATCGGTGATTCAATTCTTCGCAATCATGTCCAATCATTGATATGTCTTTTATCCAAGGTATCAATTTGTGTTTCTTCATTTGGGAAATTTACTTACATACCACACAATTCTTTTGTATTTAGATATTTAACAACCAAAGTATGGTTTCTACACAAACACCTTGTGACATAAACCTATGCATGAAAGTGTGCATTTCACTTTTAAAAATATAGTGATGGTGGTATTTTTGATGTAATGTTAAAGATTTGAATGGTGCTTGTATAAATAAGAACGTGGATGCATTAGATTTGTAAATACATAGGAATTGTGTTGTATTGATGTAAATGACCCTTTCCATTTCAATAATGTGTACTTATGGCATTGGTTTCTATATCTCCATATTGTATTATGAAGATTTCTTGTTATTATTACAATACCATAAAAATTGATAGAAGAAGCTGCAAAACTTTCTTATTTATTTTTATTTTTTTTCTCGTGAATAAGACGAGAGAAAAAACCCATGAAAAACTTGAATTATCGAGGTCTACATTGGAGTCTAAAGGCCTTCGTTTGCATAGAACTAAAACTGAATACATGGAATGTAATTTTAGTAGCAGTAGCTTTAGTGACAAAAATGTAACTTTGGGTGATCAAATGATTAAAAGGTGTGAACGATTTAGATATCTTGGGTTTGTTGTTCAAAGCGATGGTGATATATATTGGGATGTTAATAGTAGAATTCAAGTTGGTTGGTTGAATTGGATGAATGCTTTGGGCCTTTTGTGTGATATAAAAGTATTGCTTAGACTGATAGGAAAATTTTATAAGATGGTGGTGAGACTTGCAATGCTCTATGGCGTTGAATGTTGGCCTTTAAAAGAGAAGCATAATACTAATTTAAGTGTTGCCGAGATGAGAATGATTGGGTCGATGAGTGGCTTTACACTTAGTGACAAAATGCAAAATGAATATTTTTGTGATAGAGTTGGTGTAGCACCAGTGGCTGACAAAATTAGAGAGAGTTGTCTTAGATGGTTTGGTCACATTAAACATCGACCATCTGATGATACGATTAGAAGAGTAGATGTTTTAGGCTCGACTTATATTAAGAAATGCAGAGGTAGGTTTAGGAAGACTTGGGCTTATTGTATAAAAAATGATCTTAATTTATTAGAACTAAATGAAAATATGACACTAAATAGGACGCAATGGTGAAAAAGGATTCATGTAGCCGACCCCACGTAGTGTGATTAAGGCTTTGTTGTTGTTGTTTTTTTAAGAATACTCATCTGCTGAAGTTTATACTGTAGAATTTTTTAAAGACCTTATTACCTTTTCTACCGAGCTTAGCAATTTTGATATCTNAATAGTCCCACATCGGCTAGGTATTACGCCGAAAAACAATATTTAAGTCCTGGGCTGCCCACCACCCACAAGGGCTCTTTTGGGAGGTGACAAGTAGCTTTAGTGACAAAAATGTAACTTTGGGTGATCAAATTATTAAAAGGTGTGAACGATTTAGATATCTTGGGTTTGTTGTTCAAAGCGACGGTGATATATATGGGGATGTTAATAGTAGAATTCAAGTTGGTTGGTTGAATTGGATGAATGCTTTGGGCCTTTTTTGTGATATAAAAGTATTGCTTAGACTGATAGGAAAATTTTATAAGATGGTGGTGAGACTTGCAATGCTCTATGGCGCTGAATGTTGGCCTTTAAAAGAGAAGCATAATACTGCCGAGATGAGAATGATTGGGTCGATGAGTGGCTTTACACTTAGTGACAAAATGCAAAATGAATATTTTTGTGATAGGGTTGGTGTAGCACCAGTGGCTGACAAAATTAGAGAGAGTCGTCTTAGATTGTTTTGGTCACATTAAACGTCAACCATCTGATGATACGATTAGAAGAGTAGATGTTTTAGGCTCGACTTATATTAAGAAATGCAGAGATAGGTTTAGGAAGACTTGGGCTTATTGTATAAAAAATGATCTTAGAACTAAATGAAAATATGACACTAAATAGGACGCAATAGAGAAAAATGATTCATGTAGCCGACCCCACGTAGTGTGATTAAGGCTTTGTTGTTGTTGTTTTTTTTTAAGAATACTCATCTGCTGAAGTTTATACTGTAGAATTTTTTAAAGACCTTATTACCTTTTCTACCGAGCTTAGCAATTTTGATATCTTCAAATGGATTTGTGCATCTTTGGAGCATTATGTTCTTTTTGCAAATCATAATCTTTTCTTGTTGGTGGTATTAAATTTATAATGTTATTCATCCTTGATGTGGAAGAATCCATTTGGTTATTAAACCTCGTATCATAGCTTGTTTTGATTGAATTTAATTTTGTTTGCAGATGAGTACTTTTGATATTTTTCCAAGGCTTATTCTAGTACTTCCTTTTGAA
Organism: Phalaenopsis aphrodite; assembly: GCA_003013225.1. Lineage (NCBI taxonomy): Eukaryota > Viridiplantae > Streptophyta > Magnoliopsida > Asparagales > Orchidaceae > Phalaenopsis > Phalaenopsis aphrodite. The sequence continues at coordinate 2,017,188 of NEWO01000062.1, forward strand.
ATATTCATGAACTATAGAGTTGATTACATTAAACACATGAAAATAATAAGTTTGAATACATCATGTAATCTTTAAATATTTTCTTGCTTGTAGATTTAGTTTAGTCGCTTCTTATCACCAAAAAAATTTGTCATAAAATTAGACAGTTAAGAAATAAAGATCATACATACACAGATGACTTAGAAGTTGTAAAAATGAGCTTGTTAAGTGCACGAAGTTCTTACTATTTTGACGTCTTGGGAGGGTTAATGTATTCAATTGCACAATTTTTTCGTAGCAAGACTATCTTTTTCAAGCATGTGACCTCGTCATAATTATCATTGTCATCAGCTTTATCTAATTTGTTCAGGGCATGTTTTATAAAACCTCATTCTCTTTTCAACCTTATTGAGTGATCTTGGTGTTAAAACTATTTTGCGGAAACTTGTAACCTCATGGTCTTAATTTGAGGAGGTATTCATAGTTTTAAAAAGTTGTATTGATAACAGCTAGTTTCATCTATTCTCTTAAAGTGAATAACATAATTCAACAATAAATATTAATTGTTCGAAGATTTACATACATTCCACTCACTTCATATGTATTTTAGATATCTAGCACCTAAACTTCAATTTTTACAAATTTGCCACCTTGACTATGCATGAAAATGTGCATTTCACTTTTTTAAGTGATAATATAGTGGTACTTTTGATGCGATATGAAACATTTGAGTAGTATAAATAAAAGAAGCAAAGTTTAGGTGTTAAGATATGTAAATATATAGGAATTGGATGATATGTATGTAAATGCCCCTAATTATTTTGCACCACTTTCATTCCTATTTTAATTGACCTAATTGTTTTCATTCCTAATGTTCCCACATGAATTTTATCTACCCATTTTATTATTACATCTACTGCCCTCATTTATATATGCCCAACTATCTAAAATATACTTTTCAATAGTTTATTTGACGCAAGAGCTACCCGAGAGTCTTCACATTCGCTCGCAGCTATAAAACCATGCTTGTTCCACGATTTGCTACAATCTCTCTACCTCGCGGGCCATTTTTTTTGCGTCTTGGCTAAACCGTTCCAAGTTTTTTTCTCTTCTGGAGTTGGCCGGCCCTCTTAGGCCCGTCTTTGCTATTCTTTTATTATATACTTGCCTTTCTGATTTTCTGGGTTGGGTTTTTGGCATGAGTTTGTTTAGGACAACCATCGATATTTGTTTTCTCTCTGAGGCTTTCCCCGAGGGATTGGGTGGTGCTATGGCTGTATCTCTCTCTCTCTCTCTCAAGGTGGTGCTTATATTTCCTCCTCTTGAATCCGCTTCACACTGCTCCTGCCCAACTGACTGAAATAGCTGTGGATGCTCTTACAATTCCACAACTCCTGTTGTCTTCCTTCCGAATCAGCAGCCCTCCCTCCTCGCTGCCCTCGCTGTCCCAACCCTCAAACATCGTTGTCGTAGCTGCAATGTCTTCCCTTTGTTGTTTTTTTGTTGTCCAGTTGCCCCAAACCATAAACTTTCGCTGTTGGGATTGTCGTTCCTTGCTTCCTTGCGGTTCCAACCACCCATAATCACTGCCGCCTCTCATGCACAGTTCAGAAACCCTTTCCTTACCTTATCACCACCTCTTCAAGTTCCTTAATCATCACCCGAAATCTGCCCTAATGTGGTTTGTGTATCATGTGTGTTGTATTTTCTCTTTCAATGTGATTGATTGTAAACGTCTATTTGCTTTTAGAAATAATAATTATTTTTTCTATTATGAATTCGATTAACTTCGTTATCATATGGAGCTAGCGTTACCCTACTTCTATCCTAGAGTTTCTAGCATTCACTCATACCTGATCCCACCTCCACAAAAAATCCCACCCTCTGCTAATTTTTCAATCTGCCCACCAAAAATTTTTCTTTCCCATCTTTCACATCCCTATACACTCTCTTCCACCTATCCAAATCCAATCTTTAATCATGCCTCTGATGAGATAATAGCCGAATGCTGATTAGAAGTTTACAGTTGGAAGAGATGCAACCGAAATTCTACTGAGTGCTACAATGGCTCGATGAAATTGTGGAAAGGAAACCATCCAGACCGGTCATTCGTAGCGGCAACAGTGACTTGCTAGATTGAAGGAATGGAGTGAATCTTTTCCACCATCGGATGCCAGAGATAAAGAACCTCACTTTGAAGACTTGACATGAACGTCAGAGAGCCAAAATTTTGAAGTAAAGGTGGATTTGCCATATTTCCACGACCACTCGGATCCAAATGAGTTCATTAAGTTGCTATGGATTGAAATGCGTCTTTGAGTGCCAGGACGTCCCATTAGATGAAATAGTAAAACTAGCTTCTAGCATTTTCAGGAAGAGTGCATCTTAGTGGTGGGCGAACTTTAAGGTTATTCGACACTAAAAAGAGAAGAGTAAAATTACTACTTGGCCCAAGATGAAACGGGAGATGCAGCGCCAGTTCTTACCAGCTTACTACAAACTGAATGTTCAAACCTAACTTTAAAAATGGATTGACTAGAGCACTGGGTGACCATCACATCTTACAGGTGGGGTTCAAACCCAGGATCTTACAGTCGGAGAACACCTAGAAGAACATCCATGCCGACCTTGCTTGAGGAGAAACTGATTTAGAGTAGAGAACAAGTGGAGCGAGCTGATTTTCCTAATTTGTCCCTGCTAGAAAGTGTTTTACGTACCACAAATTTCTGAATATTGAATCAAATTGCACAACCAGGAGAACAATCTCTTTCACTAATCAGGGATTAGTTGAAGAAGTGGACAATGATAGTAGACAAGGAAGAGAGCGGGGATACAAAAGAGGAGTACTAGCTATCAACCAATGAGGAAGAGACGCCATCGATTCTAGTTGAACCCAGAAGAGACGTTCCAGTTGAGTTGACAATAATTAATCTAGAAAGTAGTTGGTTCGAGGTAATGAGTGTTCATGCAAAGTACAAGAATCATTAACAAGACAGGCCTTGGATATCCAAAAGAGCCATGAATTTGAGGATCTTCAAGTATATAGGCTCTTCAAATATATAGGCTATTTTCTGAATTTTCCCTCTGAGTGAGGTCTAGCATGTCCGAGATGAGACTCTTCCGTGTCATTTCTGGAAACCCACATGGAGTCATTGGGGTGTTAAATTCATTTCAGCAGTGTATCCATCGATAAATAGCCATATAGGAGACATGAACCACTACGTTGGAAATTGCTATTGGAGCTTGGTGGGAGAGAAAATCTATAGTAGGATCTTAGTCTTATTTAAGCAGAAGAAGAGGTCTCTCCTAAGTGGTTGCTAATGAGAGTGGCTCAACATGACATAGACATCATGCTCAAGTTGATTCCTCGACTCATACCTGTTTGTTAGATACGTCCAATGGAGTACGAGAAGCGGGAGAAACAGTTTATAGATGTAGTGGCTCAAGAACTTATTCATGAGAATACTCGTTTATCTATAGTGCCATCTCAAATTATGCTAAAAAAAGATGGATACCTATTCTATCAGAAGGTGCTTTAGAATGATGTCGCCTACACGATTAACTTACCGGAGCTTGCCACATTGCTGCTACCTTCAACGGGGCAGACCTAACTATAATGAGGAGACAAAAGCTTCGACGGATGAGATCAAAGCTGCTCCAACCCCTGGAGGCTAATGTGGAAGCTATATGTGAGCATTTGCCCATTCCGCGATCTGCTGCAATCCCGCTACCAATCAGGTCAATATTTTCATGCCTGGATTGAACCAGTCTGGGTTTCTTTCGTTGTTGTGAAGTCGGCCACTCGCTATCCTCTTATTATATATGTTATAGGTTTATTTTTTGGTGTGTTTTTGTTTAGGACAATCACTGGTGTCTGTTTTCTCCCTTCGAGGGTTGTAACCAATGGATTGGGTGGTGCTCCAACTGTATTTCTTTTCTGTAGTGGTTTATCTTCCCTAGTCTCCTTCCGTATCTTCCCCGCACTACTACCACCCACCATGCCCTAATGCAGCCGCCCAGAACAGTTGGGATGGTGCTCTTCCTGCTTTTTCTACATTCTAGCCCGAGTTCCCAGTGATTTCAGCACACCCGCTTGTTGCTATCATTTTTCCATCCTCCACCCTTCCACAATTCTTGTTGTCCTCCTTTCAAATATGCTGCCAACCCTCCCTCTTGCTGTATTCGATAGCCCACAGCCTTCTAGCCACCCCATACCCGCTGCAATCGCCGTTCCAACCATTACTCATTGCTGCTCTTGCTGTCTCAGACCTCCACCGTTGCTGCCGCCGTCGCAATGCCTTTCCTTTGCCATTTTCGTGCTGTCCAGTCACCCCAGACAACAAACTACTGCTGTTTGGACTGCCATCCCTTACCGCCCTGCTGTTCAACTGCCCATAATCGCTGCCATTTCTCATCCACAGTCCGGAAACCCTTCCCTACCTTGCCACCTTGATCCGTCCTAACATGTGTTTGCATGTCGTGTGTGTTGTATTTTTCTTTTCAATTGTGTTTGATTGTAACCTTCTATTTACTTTTAGTAACAATAGTTGTTTTTCCTATTATGATTTCTGTTAACTCCGATGTGATCATCTTTAAACAACTTCTACCCCCACCATCTCTCTCATATTGTTATTTCTCAATATAACACGTTCATTTTGACCTTCGTAGTTCTGCCAAAACTAGATAGATAGATAGCCAATTCAGGCTTGATTCCGTGGGAACTAACTCATTTTGATCTTCTGTGTTAGAGTTATTACTGAAGCAGTATAATTCTCAAAGGAGGTTTATCATTTGGTGAATTTTGAAGAACTCGAAGTAAATGCTAGTTAATTTAGGTCCAGTTTGGGATCAATTTTATATTTTGTTTTTTGTTTTTGTTTTTTATGTTCATTTTTAATAACATTGTTTAGTTTACTTTTTGCATGTTATTATTTTATCTTAAGAAAAATTAATTGTTTTTAAAAAAAAACTAAAAATAAGTTTCTAAGTGTTTTAAGTATTTTAAAAAACAACTATCACCTTCAAATATATTTTATTTTTATATTAAAATATAAAATATTATAAAAATTAAAAAAAAAAAGAAAAACTTCCAAACTGCCGCAACATTGGAAAAGGAATGCAGACCTCTACAATTGTGCTGGCTGACAATATTGTGTAAGCTCTCTTGATTGCTGATACTTAAGTGTTATATGCGTACAAAAATTATTACAACATGCTTAAACCTTTTCTTTTTATATTAATTTAACATTCATTTCCTATCTTTACAACCTTAATTCTTATTTATCTTCCCAGAGTTTTGTTATAAATTTTTATTTGTTAGACTAATTTGTTCTGAAACTGTAATGAAGAAGTGCTCTTGAAAATATGTGTCCATTTTTTAGCTCTGTTTGTATTGTTTAATGTGAAGTATTCTGTCAATCTAATTGTTGTGATACCTTTTTAAAACATAAACTATGTTCCAAACTTGAATGTTGATTCGTCGGAATTTATCTTCTTAATGAATATGGACCTTCTGAATCTAAGATGGTTTTCAAGTTTCTATTGGGAAGATGCTAAACTTGGTCTTGAATTAAAGTGGCGAAGGTGCCTTATGAACTTTAATGTTTCTGTATGCTTTATGGGATGCTGGAAACTCCCATTTTCATTCATGGTGTTTTCTTTCACCTGTTTTTTGATTTACTGAAGGTCGCTTTCTCACATATTTTCTCTTAAAATTTTTTTATTTATGAAAAGTGGTTTTCTCACACATTTCTGAGTTGTTGATTGGTTGGGATGTGGATTTGGGACGAAGCCGACAGATTTGGGCTTATAGATGAGGCATGTAGTGAATGGAAGGATTGGGTTCCGGAAGATGGATGGGAGTGGCTGATAGAAGTGTGCATTATTTGGTCAAAATCGAAGAATCGAATCAAATTGAGTTGAATAAGTTTGATTGGTTTTGTCCTGTTTCAAAAATGCATTTCGATTCTTAGTTTAGAAACTTCAATATTCATGTTTTTCGTATTTGTTTGGTTTTAATTTTTATTTAATCAAATAAACCAAAAAATTGAAAAATCAAATTTAAATGGAGAATCCATGAAATGAAATGGATATTATAAATGTAAGATATGTAATTTTCTATAATGCATGAATACTCCTAATTAAGGAGCCATGCAGGGTCATACATGAATTAGAAATATGTGATTTAAATAATATTTAAACAATTTTTTAAAACTATTTTTAAGATTAAAATTAAAAAAAAAATAATTTTGTGTGTAAAATTTAAGGAAGATTTTATGTTCTTACATATCTAACACCTAAGTGCCAAATTTTACATTGTGCCACCTTACATATAAATGAAAATGTGCATTTCACTTTTCAAAATGGAATATAGTGTTATATTAGACGTGATATGAATGATTTGGGGGCATAAATGTGAAAATCAAAATTTAGGTGTCAGTAAATACATAAGAATTTGGTATCAAAGAAACTAGTGATCTTTTTGTTTTTTGAATGAATAATAGATTAAAATGACTTAAATCTTGATGTAATCTAAGTTAATATATGCTTACTTTTTTTATGTCATAAATTAAACAATTATATATGGACATTTTAGTTTTTGAAAGTTAGTGTTATTAAATTTCTTATTTTCTCTTTTATATTATTCTTAATATTTTATTTATTTAATTTTTATCTAATTTTTAATAGTTTTTATTATAGTGTTGTGTCCGACGATTGTCCATTTGAACCAAATTAAATTTAGGTTCAGTCCGATTCAATTATATCAAAATTTTGATTAATTCAGTTTTTAAGATTTCGATTACTATCGGTTTGAGCAATTTGAAAACTGATTCATTCGAAATGATAGTGGTAGATGAAGGGGAGATAGAAGATGATGTTGAGGTTGGGCGGAGTTGAAGCTGGGTTTAGGATCGTGGTAGCAGGGCGTGATGCTCTTTGTATGAGGGAGAAGAGTTTAGGGAATTTGAGGATGCCTATAGCTCCAGGTAATTGAAAGAGAGGGAGCACCTGCCAAAGTTTGTTCTGATTCATTTTTTTTGCTTGCCCTAATTTCCCTTGAGGCCCATAAGAACCTACCAAGCAACCTAGTAAATTTAATAACCTATAAATTCACATGAACCAAATGACTCACTAATTACCCTTTTAAATTTTTTGATAACAGTCTCTTATCACCATGTTTGCTCCATTACTTCCTATTTATCACTTTTTATTCATTTTGGAACCATTTTACATTCATGGAGTTGTTTTCGGAAGATTTACATGCTACCACTCAATTGTTATTTATTTACATATCCAACAACTAAACTTCAGTTTTTACATATATGCCCCCTTAAACCCTTGCTTATCATGAAAATGTGTATATCACTTTTTAAAAATTAAAATAGTTGTATTTTTTATGTGATGTGAATATTTTGCAAATTTTAGGTTTTAGATATGTAAGAGCATAAGACTTGGGTGGTATGTATGTAAATGCCCCCCATGTTTTCATTCTTGATTTTTTATCTAGTTCTATAAAGGATAGTGTAACATCTTCTTTTTAAGAGAGAAAAAATCATCAACTCTTTAGTTTACAGACTAAATTTTTTGTATATTGCTGAATATTTTCACCAAGACGTCATGCTCTTTGTCTCAAGATTTATTTGGTCAATTTTTTCTGTTTTTACAGGTTGAGGAAGCTGTTGAGGTCTACCATGACAAGGATTTCAAATCCAGAAGATGGCACTTCCCTTCTCACAACTTCACCCTCTCTCTTGTCTGGGCACCCTTCCTGGTTAAAGCTGAAATATTCGAGAATGATGACGGCCAATCGGATTCCGAGATCCAACTACACCTCGACACCCTCGACGCCAAATGGACTGATGATTATCATGACTTTGACTACATAGTGATCTCTGCGGGTCAGTGGTTTCTGAAAACAGCCATCTACTGGGAGAACCGCAGGGTGGTGGGCTGCCATTACTGCCCCGGGAAGAACTTAACCGAGCTGGGGTTCGATCATGCCTATCGATCGAGCCTCAGAAAGCTCTTCGATCACATCCTACAATCCGATCATAAGCCGCTGGTTATTTACCGTACCTGGACACCTGATCACTTCGAGAATGGAGAGTGGTTCAGCGGTGGCACTTGCAACCGGACGAAGCCTTATGCTGCCGGCGAATTCGCCGGCAGAGATGTGGATCACCTGATGAGGAAGACCGAGTTGGACGAGTTTTGGAGAGCGAAAAGGAAAGGTTCTGCTGACGGAATTCGTCTTGAACTTTTGGATACGTATGAGCTTTCCTTGCAACGTCCTGATGGCCATCCTGGGCCTTACAGAACATTTCACCCTTTCGACAGGGAGAAGAAGAATGCTGGTGTTCAGAATGACTGTCTGCACTGGTGCTTGCCTGGCCCCATAGATGCCTGGAATGATTTGCTCATGAAGATGGTGATAGATGATTTATAACTTTATTTTTGTATTTGGATTACCGGAGGTATGAATTGTAATCATGGTTAATAATTGTAAATTATGTTGGATTAGAGAGACAAAATGGGTTCACAGGTGGCCATCCTGATATGTGATTTTAGATTGTGAAGTATTATTTATGTGGGAATTGGGGTGGTTAGAATCATTGTTTGATGTCAATATTTGTTAAGAACTTTGTAGCATGTAAATTTTTGTATTTGTTTTGTGGGTTTGGATGTTTTGTTAGTAATTATCATTTTGGTGATTTGGAATAGTTGTGGTAATTTTAGATTTTTTATTTATGAATTTTGGTTTTATTTGGTTCATTGATTTTTTTTTTGTGGTTTATTGAAAACGTTTTGTTTGGGATATGCTATTTCTTCTAATCTGATTAACGTTGATATGGAAGCTTAAGGGATCTTAATTAACTTCTTAATTGGATGCTTTTTAGCTTAAGCTCAATTTTTGATGATTCTCTCTCTCTCTCTCTCTCTCCCTATCCCTCTCCCTCTCCCTCCCTCTCTCTCTCTCTCTCTTTCTCTCTCTCTCTCTCTCTCTCTCTATATATATATAGTGTCGCGTGCTAAGATCAGTTGGTCGTGCATCAACTTGTCAGTTGTAAGTCCCTTCTGGTCTGGGGTTCGATTCCCCCCGAATGTAGAGTATGGTACTCGAATTCTTAGGCTCATGAGGGATGACTGTGGCTCATATAATACGCTCCGGCCATTCCTTTTTTAACATATATATATATATATATATATACATTTGTTGCGTGTTGAAAAATTCACTGCATTAAAGTAGTGTTTTAATGTTCTAGAGTTGTACGAAGATCCAACGTATACATATAAAGAAAAACAGCGAGAGCAGATGCCAATATTTTGAGGAAAAATCCTTGAAAGGAAAAAATTATGGAACTTAGCCAAATCAAAACAATTCATTATGTGTTTGCAAGTGCATTAGTATGCTTTTTTCCGCAATAAAAAGGATGAGATTACAGTCTTGCACTAAAAATTACAATTGATTTTATACAACACAAAAAAAATATATAGATTGTTGGTTTTATTTTTTTTCATTGCAGTGTTCATCATGGATCTTGAAAAATTTCTAACTAAATGATTAGATACTTTATTTGAATAATAATATATCATTCTGAGAGGTAGAAATATTACCTTGAAATAGATATAATCATTCTTAATGAAATTTTTTAAGATTCATGGGTACATGTTAATCAGAGATTTTCCTCATATCTTACTAGAATGAGATAGAGTTTAATTTATTTTTGAGTCTGATATCTCTACAAGGGCAAACCCTTATAGTTAAAAAGAAAAATTTTGATTAAAATCTACAAGGGCAAACCCTCCCTTTTTAAGCTAAAATTTTAAAATGACATTTTTTTTAAATTTTATGAATTTAAATCGACCTTAGAAGATAAAAAAATTTTTAAATTGACAAAGTAGTCACGTCAACGACGACTTTCCCACAAGTCAGTAGGATAAGTTGCCTGAACCTGACATAGTGACTTTACTTTCACATCGACAACCAACGTCACTGTTGCCAGACCACTTTTGCCCGATCATTTTTACTTGATTACTGCCACCGTTGTTAGGTATACACCACCGTTGGACCACTGTTGCACAACCATTGCCTCTGAGTCGTCATCATTGGGCCATCGTTACCTATCGGCACAGACATCATAACTTTTGGTTCGAGACCTATATAGTCAATCTTCCTTCATGACAGCCAGGTCGCCACCACTTCCCCAACGTATTGTGCCACTCCCTTAGCAAAAGTCATGAGATGACTCCTACTCGTGTAATATTACTTATGAATATTCAAAGCCGATAAATTTTTATAAACTATATTGATATAGTGAAATCATTTCAATTGAGCTAGTTACTTGACTTTAATCATTTCAAGTTTTTCACGTAAAAACTCTTAGCATCTTCTCCATAGACTTCTTTTATTTATATGTGTATTAGATTATTGTGAGTAATGACAAAACAGAATATATCACTCAATCCCCATGATTCTCATCCCCGTGAATCTCCAATGCAACGACTTGAGTTTATATTAGAGTTGCATCATTTTCTAGTGATGCCTAAATTAGACCTTGAATTGACACCCCCATAATTAGCAATGATTATGATGCAATGTTTAATAATTAGTTGGACGAACCAAACAACTTTTCTTGATTTCAAGACATTAATAATGCATCCACATGTCAAATTACCAAAAACAAGAGAAATATTGAGAAAATATTGTGTATGGAGTCCCGACGTAGTCCGGACTCGAGCTACGTCCGGACAACGGAGTGTACAACGGAGGTCCGTGCTCTCGCTCCGTCCCACTGCATCACATCCATTTTTCGGACTCAGCTTTGCGTCCAGACTCCAAACATAATATTTTTTAAGAAGTAGGAGTCTGGCTGCGTTACACCACTCATGAATTTCTCCTAATTATATTCAAGAAAGCCCAGCCATGCTTGTGTTTGCATGCCATCACACCACTTATATGTATTTATGTCTAACACCTAATTTTTCATATTTATATTCAAAACACTAAAATCTTGGACATCACATCAAAAATATATCTATTATTAACATAAGAGGAATACATTTTTTCATGCATAAGTTTTAATACTCAAATTATTATAAGAGTTTAGACAGTTAGACAAGTAATAAGAATTGTACGGTATGTATGTAAATATCCCTAAAAATAACAATTTTTTTTTAAAATAACAATAAAAAAGTTATAATTAACTCATAAAATCTCCAAAAATAGCTATTTTCGGCAGCTCCTTATATCAATATGTTAAATATTGATAAAATTTTGAGCAAAAATTAAACTAAATAGGAAAATAATAGCTACACTAATGATCATAACCATGTGATACATAAACTAATTGGGGCTTATGAAACTTAGGTAAATGGTTGCAGAAAGATCAAATATTTTACTAAGTTCACTAAAAATAAACATGAAAAAAGATTATGTCATGTGAAGAAAATGTTGATGATGCTTTTGTTTCTCTTCTTTTCTCTAATGTGAGAACTTTCTAATCTTCCCTTCTCTCTTTTCCTTTTTTCTTTCTCTTCATTTGTTTAGTTAAATCATTTCTTTACTTGCTTCAATGACAACAACATATTTGGCTTTTATATTTATTAGTGTAATTATCTCTTGAAGTTGTAATGTCTAACTAATCGTGGTACCACCCAACATGAAGATACGAACATTGATACTTATTCTAATGCCAAAGTCTCCTTTTAGATATGAATCAACATAGCCTTAATGTTTTATATCATTTTCTTAAGACTTTAGAGAATGCTTGCTTGATTGTAGATTTTAATGAGTGCAATGCTCACTTCACATCTTTCCAATACTCTTGTCTCAAATTTGATATGTATTTGTTGACTAATCTCATTGCTTGTACAATATGCTTATGTATAAGGTGCCAGGACTAATGCATAAGAGACTTTGGCCATTTGATTATTTTTCCTTTAGTTTTTAGTATATATGTCTTAGACAGTTTAGTGATTAGTAAGTGGTGTGCATGCAGTCTTCACATTTATCAGATTAAACTTATTTATTACTTTATTATTGTTGTTGCGTGCTAGAAAAGTCGTGATAATGAAATAAAATGTATATGTCTTAGCTTAACATAAGGATTTAACACACAAAGAGAGAAGATAGGCGTCGAAAGAGAAGATATAAAAAAATTAAATGGAAAATATGAAAACGAAAAAAAATATGACGTCATCTAGCCCAATCAGAATTATTCACATAAATTCACTACACACTTAAATTAAAGAAGATTGGGTTATAGAGTTTTGCCTAAGTCCCAAAAATAAGGTTAAAAGAGCCATAAATAAAAAAATGTGTTATAATAGCTATATGATGGTGGTTTGGTTACAACGATCACTAGTGGTGGTCAGTAAAAGTCATCGGTGATCACTAACTTTTAAACTTTAATAGAAAGTGTGAACTAATCTCCTAGCTTTATTTCTCCCCTCATGTACTTTAAACTTTAATAAAAAGTATGAACTAATCTCTTAGCTTTATTTCTCCCCTCATGTTAAAATGGGAAAACTAATCAAAATCTTATAGGTACTATGATGCGCTTCAACGCACTTAAACTGTTGTTTCTCCACTTGCTGAGATCCAATGTTGTCTTGGTACTATGAATCATCGGCTCTTTCGGGACTACAATCTAGCTTTCCTTCATTGCTCGCTAGCATCGTTTTATGGTGACGGTTCTATCCTTGGGGAGCCTGATCTCCTTCTATGGCTGTGACGGAGCTTATGACTTTTGTGATCTGGCTCAACATCTGATTCATTATTTGAGTTCTCAACTCTTGCCTTTCTTGTTGCACAAACTCCTCCATTCCTTCTCTGGAGTGCTCTGTGTTGGATATGTCTCTCTGATGAACCTTTCCCCATTGTGTGACCGTTGCGCTTCTCTTCTTATCGACGGCAAGACTCTACACTCACTGCAGCTTTTAAGATGTTGAATCCAAATTTTTCCAGCAGACACTCTTAAAGAATAGAGTGCGAAAGGGAGGAACATGAGAGAGAGAGAACATTAATGAACAGAATTATCGCGTAACCTCTAATCCTAAAATGAGCCCATATTTATAGGAATGAGGATTGCAAGATTACAATTTTGTACCACTAGGTACAACAGAGAGTATTTTGGTCAATATATAATTATACGGCCAGGAGCCTGAGATGTCCGATTCTCAAGCCTCCTACCGAATTTAGACCTAGGCGGTCATGAACCAAATAGCCTATAACCGTGGTTGAGTTCAAAACGCAGTTCTAAAAGCCCGAAACAAACACACCCTTACACAATTTTATGTATTTATGAATCTGATGCTAAAAAATTCCTTTTTGAGAAGTTGAGTGATTTTTTTGTTATATTTTATAAAATATTAATTTTATCTTAACCCTTCTCCTCATGATGCGACATTAATTAAATATTTTTATTTTTTTTAAAATGTTAGGAAGAAATGCTCTATCATGATAATATATTTATAATTAATTAATTTCTAAAAAAAATTCCTAAAAATTTTTAATTATTATTTTTGAAAGCTTTGAAGTTGTGATAATAGGATTTTACCTAAGAGTGTCAGCATCAATATTTACGTGTGTTTAAAGGCTTTGTTCTATTTGAATGTTAAGGCATTTACATACATACCACCCATATCCCATGTATTTACAAGACCAGCACTTAAATTTTTCTTTTTACATTTATACCACCCATCTCTTTCATAGCACATAAAAAATATTACCATTTTAACCCATATATATATATATATATATATATATATATATATATATATATATATATATATATATATATATATATATATATATATATATATATAT
>NEWO01000062.1:2055698-2074265 GCA_003013225.1 Phalaenopsis aphrodite
TTTTTGCTCCAAATTCGCTTCTTTTTGCATCTTTTTGCTCCAACGACCCTAATTCATCATTTCTGCAACAAAACATCAAAAATATTTTTCTATAAAGTGCTATATCATCAAAAACAGTATAAAATAAGTATGAAAATCTCAACATATTTTCCATGGGTTAAACGTCCCAAGTAATAATTTCAACCAAGAATGCTATAATAATAATTTCTATATAAGTTCATATTCTTTTCAAATAAGCTTCTGATCATTCCACTTTTTTCTGTGCTTTTTATAGATTTGGCATTCTCGTAAGCTTTGCTTCAAATCTATATCCCAAATATCAAATATTTCTACTTCAAAAAAGTAATTAATGACCATTTCATACCCCTTAGAGTTATTTCCTACATTTCATACATCTTTCCATCCCGAAAACAGAATTGAGCATTTGAAACAAGTTTCTTCTATTGATTATATGATAAATCATAAAGACTGATTCCACTAACAATGTAATTAGTTATGTTGCATGTCAAGGAGTATTTTATTCATCAATTGAAAAAAGTTGTTCATTAAGAAAATTCTCAATAATTTCATCAAATGCAACATTCAAATTTTTTCGGCTTAAATCTTAACAAGTGATCAATTGAAATGGATGCATATAAAGCTCCTAATGAGTACAATATGAATTTTTCAAATAAGTGCACTCTAAAATGAAAATACAATCCAAACAACAACAATTGGATTCTTTTAAAAATTCAAAGTTGAAAGATCATTTTGATAATTTATCAAAGAGACTTGAACTATAATTGATTTCTTTTGAAAGATGGCTTTGAATCTTATAATTGAAGACATATGAGTACATATATTGGGTTGTGCAAAGATATTAAGAAACATTAAAAAATCTATAATGCTTGAAAAGAGGTTATTGTTGATTAATTGAAAAGGTCAATTGTCTATGAACTTCCCAATTATGGTCATTTTCAATAAAACTTTAATAGTAAAAGTTTATATAGTATTCTGATGATGATAGAGGTTTTCAATGGGTAAAGAAGTACTTGAGGGACCATTCTTGAAAACACAATCCACCAAAGGCTAAAAGCAACTGCAATTATCTTCTATAGAAGGGCTACGAGGCAAATTTGTGACATGGCTTATGAAAATGATATTTAATAAGTGTACTTGGTTTTAGTCATGCATGGTTAACCTTGAATAGATATTAAGGAGCTATGTTTATATATATATATATATATATATATATATATATATATATATATATATATATATATATATATATATATATATATATTATATAAGCAAATGTTTTTTACTTCATATTTGTGTTTTTGAGATTAATTCTAATTTAATTAGAAAAAAAATAGATATTTACTTAAGAAATAAAAAGAAGTATATATATGTTTTCATTCACATATTCTTAATCCCTTATATTGGGGGCAATAGTCATGTCTTAAATGCACCTCTTTGTAAGAGAAAAAGTTTTAATTTTACGATCATACAAAAAATAATTGTACATGAATCCTTTTGAGTTTATTTTCAAAAAATAAGTAAATGGGGAGAATTAAAGAAGATTCAAATTGATTCTTTATCATTTTCAGTAGCATATTATTTTTATTTTCATTCCTATAATTTTTTAATAAAGACAAAAGTTTTGACATTAGATAGTTAAATCATCTAAAAAAATGATAAAAATTTAAGAAAAAAAGAACATTAGATTAAGCATCACTTTATTATTATGCTAATTTACATATATATGTTTAAAAATATCTTTAATCATATATATATATATATATATATATATATATATATATATATATATATATATATATTTCAAATACTTCATCTCATGGCATTCTTATCTTTAATTACAATTTATTCTCAACCACAATATTTAAAAACCCTATTTCTTTCTTGAATTACATAGGATTATATTAGGTCAAAGACATTAACAGAGAAGGAATTCTTGGCCTACCACACAAATGACGAGAAAAGAAGAATGGAAATGGTGAGCTTGGTTTGCGCCCTTGTAGGAGGGAATGGAATTCTACAATATTTACCTGTCACTGTCGCTAATATCATCTCTCCCTTGAGTTGTGATCAGATGTGTCTCTATAAGATGTTGAAACTGTTGCAGGAAATGTTGGGCTCAATACCTTTGGTTCACATCGATGATGTTTGTGAGGCTCATATTTTCTGCATGGAAAATGAATTAAATTCTAATAGATTTTTGTGTGTTAGCCACTGGCCAGTCATGCAGGAGATTGTTGACTACTACGAGCACAAGTTTCCTCATGCGCAAGTACTCAAAGAGTAAGTAGGGTAGAAGTTTTATTTAAATTTGTTACAAGATTTCATTTCTTATAATCTAGTATCTATATATGATTAACCCAATATAGTACTTACGGTATATTTGTAATATTAACTTTTGCATCACTGCGATTGATTTCAGGGTTGAAGGTGGAAAAATTGGGATACCATGCAATTCTACAAAGTTATTGGACCTTGGTTTCAAATATAAGTATAGTATGGAGGAGATAATTGATGGCAGTGTTGCATATGCGAAGAAGATGGGTAGGCTTTCAAACTTAATAGGCTAGATAGAGTCTTTAGTAGGGGAACCATAATCTTTGGGCTCTTTATTAATAAATTGAAGAAAGATTTACATATTTATCACTCAATTCCTATATATTTACACACATACACACCTAAACTTCAATTTTTATAAACATACCACCTTTTTTGTGAAAATATGTATTTCACTTTTAAAAAGTTAGTGGTGGTAGTTTTTATGTGATATAAAAGATTTGGGTGGTATATATGTAAAGAAATCAGGTGTTAGATATGTAATTTTGTATGAATTTGGTGGTATGCATGTAAATGGCTCCTTGGAGGACTTCATGTATTTTGTGTTTAGATTGTTTACTATTTAAATGGTTTAGAAAATAAATTCGATTAAGTATGAGTTTATGCATAATTTTTGGCATCCGAAATGCACTCAAAATTGAGTTCTAAAAGTTAATTTTTTTTATAATGTGGATTTACTCTATTCAAAGAAAATTTACATAAGATTTGATGAAATGGAGCCAATAAAAAAATATTAATTTGATTTCAGAGTAGAAATATTACGTATGTTCTTTGTATAAACGGAGAACGTATATTAAAAAAAACTAGAAGTCTAACTGTTAAGAAAAATACGTAATATTTCTTCGAATTCAGATGCATTTAGATGAGTCATCCCTGCATTACTCGCACGCGCGACGACCAGAGCCCTTTATCTCATACTTCTCTTAGTACGGGAGACAATTTCTATCTTCAAATCTAATGGGGCACAACAAATTGTGCACCAATGGTAAATAAAAATTAGGGACATTTGCTTCAATATCATCCAATTCCTATCTTTTTAGATATCTAACTGTTAGGTAAAGTGGAGCTCGATACACTTTTTCTTGGTATTTAGCAAGAATCTGTAATGACAAAATATTTAATTCCTAATTAAATATTTACTTTCTTAAAGATTTCCCTCCAACTCAATTGCCTGAAAAGCTTCACTCAGAATCTAGTGAGATCTTCGAAATCTTCCTCTTATTTACTTAATTAGCTTCGTCTGCTTATTATAAAAGGCTAACCCCACATGCTCTCCAACAACATCACACAAACTCCTCTTCAGCTGAAGTTTGAAGGAAAAAGAAAAAGAAAAGCTTTTGCTTTCGATTTCTTTTCTTTGTCTTAAAAGAAAAATATTTATTGTGTTCCTTTCTCGCGGCTTTGAGAGAGAGAATGGAGATGAGAGGAAGAGGAGAGAAAGGAAGAGAGAGAGATTGTTCTTTCTTGTAAACGTCAAGATGTCTGACGGTGTAATTCCTCGAAATAATAAAATCCTGTGCAGCTCCGTTGACGTAGGCAATTTGTCGAACCACGTAAATCTTGTGTCGCATTTTGTCTGGTGTAATTTTTTTTTTCGTTTTATTGCCTTTGTTTTTTCATTACAGTAACATCTAAACTTTTATTTTTAAATTTACACCATACAAGTCTTTCATTGCACATAAGAAAAAATCATGCAAAATTAAGTTGGCATTTGTTGGGAGATGTAAATCACAGAAAAATATTCGAGTGATTCAAAGCGAAACATTAAACATAAGCGTTCAAACAAAGAAAACATCATATTTAATTTGAAAAAACTCAAGGAAAAAAAGAATCACAATCACAGGAAGCAAAAAAATTACTATAAAGGAAATGAAAAAAATTGTTAAATTACACCGCACTCAAGCTTCTTAATATTTTGAAAACTCTAGAACACTCATCTTTTCTTCTTTGCACACGAGAAAATTGAAATCCTTCACCCTTTTTTTAACAAAACCAAAACTTCAAGTGAAAAACTGCCCAAACTTGTATAACTGGCACCAATGAGCTGCAAAAGTGGCACTGCGGTGCTGCAAATGAGCGCTAGGGCACTCCTAACGCTGGAGTTCTTACTCTCAGATTTTGAAATTAGACTTGATGAGGCGGCTTTGTCTTTTAGGGGCTTGGGCAATGTTAGCTCGCCGCTAAGTCGTTTTAGGTACGACGTCAAGGTGCTATATATATGAGTAAAAACAATGTTTTTGGGCACAGCTTCTAGTACCACTTCATGATGGTACGGTACTCGGAAGTAAGAATTTCTTAAAATTTATATGACTCACGTTAGCGATGTAAAAATTAACATTAACTGGTGGCAATTCTGTGAGCCATAATTAAGTGCGGTATTCATTTTATGGACTTTTTTTTATGAAAACCTTTGGGCCAACCCTCACCCCCATAAATTGTAAACTTTTTTACGTGCGGAGTCCGCACATACACATACAGACTGTGGCTAAGATTGAGAAAAAATAAAAAAATTAAAAAGATAAATAGGCTTCCACTATATCACAGCGGAAGGTCCGTATGTGCGGACTATGCACGTTAAAATTTCTCTATAAACTGAGGGATTTAGGGTGGAATTTATCAACACAGTCCGGCTTCACATAATAACATATAGAATTTAATAATTTTGGATTTAATATTAGATTCTTTCTCTGAGAACTTTTTTTATTTCAGCGCAAGATCACAAAAAAAAAAAAAATATACCCTTCAAACATGGTGTCAATTCGGGTCTGCAGTTCGGGTTCGAATTCGGATTCGACCCAAAAGCGATCCGGCCAAAGTAATAAATGAATTGAATTCTCTGACCCTAACCCGACACAAAAAATATTATGGTCAATCCAAACTCGGATTTTTGAGGCGAATTCGAGTCGTGTTGGCGTGCCAAGCAAATTATGACAACTTGGGTTGTTAATTTAGGCCTGTGGGTTGCGTTCAAGCCCATACAAAAAATGACCTGACCCGAATCGTGTCAACGCGAACCCGAACCCGAATCGAATAATAAACGAGTGAATTCTTTAACCCAAACCCGTCTCAAAAAATATTCAGGTCAACCTAAACCCAAAATTTTTCAAATCGTATTGGCTTGTTGGGTCAATTTTTGTCACCATGCCCTTCAACTAAGGCCATGAATTTTCAAATTCAATTTTAATGCTTGATTTTGGCACATTCCTATAATATAGCGCTTTCACAAGCCCTTGATGTGCGGGTACATCATTCATACGGCTTTAGGTGCAATGTGCGTAATAATACGAATATATAGACCATTATTAAAATAAAAAAATCACATGAGTTATCTAAGGAAATGCTGTAAATACAACTAATGCAACATAATCGTGTTATAAAAATTGTTGTACATGATATGCAATAAAATACTATTAATTGAAAATTCAAGATTCTTAAAACAAAATTCATCTTTTTAATAAATTGTTTGTGTTAAAATTTGGACTTTTACATTTCTTGAGCACAAACTCAAAAAAATGCTTGAGTATAAGACATTTAACATGATTGTACTAAAGAAAATGGCCGCCCCCCACCAAAAAAGGAGTATTAACAAATCAAATAAAACATTTGGTTGGCACCAAAAGTTTTTTTTGTCCCACCTAAAAAGCCATGGTTAGGTTATTCAAGATCAGCCTATTAGATGGGAGATGAGCTTTCCTTCAACTCTAATTGTAATTATTCTACAACACAAATACCAAAAAGCCAAAACAAAAAAAATGTCATTTTTAGTTTTTATCATTAAGTTTTAAGAAAAGCAAAATTTTTTTTTTCCCACCTCAGAAGTCATTATTTGGCTTTAACGATCAGCTTGCTGGTTGTGAGCCCGACTTTTCTGATTTGTCGGTGTTAACGTTAACTCTCAAATTATTGAAGCTTCTCTTCAATTCTGAAGAAAGCAGAGCAGAGCTACAATGGAGAAGATGAGGACTGTGTGCGTTACTGGAGCTGCAGGCTATATCGGTTCATGGCTCGTCCGCAAGCTTTTGCAGAGGGGTTATGTCGTTCATGCTACTCTCAGAAATTTAGGTAATATTTTTCTTCTGCGTGTGTGTATTATTTTAATTCAAAAGAAGCTTTTTTTATTTATTTTAGATTTGTTTTTGGGGGAATATATGTTAGGTGATGAATCGAAAGTGGAGATGTTGAAGAAACAGGAGGGTGCGGATGAACGACTGAGATTATTTGAGGCAGACTTGTATGATGCGGAGAAGTTTGATTTGGCTGTCAATGGATGCGATTTTGTACTCCTCGTCGCCACGCCTTTGATGCATAACCCTAATTCTCAGGCATTGTTTCTTCTTCTCCTTCTCCTCCCTCCCCCTGTTTTTTGTTGCTGTTATTAATATTATTTTTTTGCTTTTTAATACATAAGAACTATTTATTTTCACATATTTATTTTTGCTATTAAATACTGGTACGTGATGTCATATTCATAAAATAATTATCTTATGTATAAATGAGAGGAAACTGTGATGCTTTTATCATATTTCGATCTGTGATTTAAAAAGCTAGTACTGAAATATTCTTAGTATTTTATATGTGGGGGCTTGTTACTTGGGATTTCTGACCTCGAGTTGATAAGATTAGATCGATCGGCTCAGTTTGATAGGTATGGGTTAGACGGCTTATATGACCCGACTCTCGATTCTTGATCCTGATTGTCTTAGCTCAGATAGCTTCTTTCACTCTGTCGAGTGGGCTCCATGTTGTTTCGACAACGGACTAGTCAAAGCCGCGTTGTTTCCTTCTGAATTGCTAGATTTTTTCGAGATACGTGCTACTACATTTTTTATGTGCAGATTTTAATTTATCGATTCTCTTACTTCTTGAAGACCACACTGCGATGAAAATAAAAGAGTTTAATGCAAATATACGTTATATTTCTTAAAAAAAAATTTATTTACTTATTTTTATACTCACGAGTTTTTGAGTTTTATGTAAATGTGTTAAAATGTTATTACTTCAAATATTTAGTTACACTAATAAAATCAATAATTTGGAAAATTTTTCAAATAATAATCTCAAAATTAATAATAAGACAGAAAAACGAAATGATCATTAATTAATCTCACAATCTTATCCAAAATGCACTTTGCTTTCCTTAAATTCAAGATAACTTTTCCATTGAAACTTATTACATCATAGATTTTATGAAACACTTAACATAAAAACCATGCAAGTCTTATGCATTTACATATCCAACACCTAAACTTTCTTTCTTACATGCATAGCACACAAAGTGTAACAGATCTTTTCATGATAGATTTCTTACACCAAAGCATAATAAATGTAAATATGATAATTTAGATGTCAGGTTTGTAAATTCATCTATATTTTAATATCTAGAATAACCCGCAGCCTCATTTTAAGAGTTATATATATATAATGTGGAATATATATCGAATAAATTTTCTTACTTTGATACAGTATAAGAACACAACAGAGGCTTCATTAGCTGCTCTGCACAACATAATTAGTGCCTGTGAGAGATCCAAGACAATAAAACGAGTTATATACACAGCTTCTGTCATGTCTGCTTCTCCAAGGAAGGAAGATGATTTTAACTTCAAGTGTAGTCTGGATGAATCTTGTTGGACTCCCCTCCAATGTCATTTTACTAATGTGGAAGAATTCTCTCAGGTTAATGCCTCCATATCCCACATATTTTTATTGTGTTTTGTCATTAGCACATAGTTTTCTACTTTAAATTAAATTTAAAGTTTGGTAGACATTAAGAAATCTTCTATAATTGTGTGAGGGAATGTTGACTAAAGTTGTGAATTTAGAATTAGTTAATGTGTTGGTTTGCCTAAACCTATAATAACTTGATGATGCATGTGATTCTAAGTATTTATATCTAACGAGGGATACTCGTGATTGCGATGTGCTTGACTTTATACACTATTTTGGGCTTTGTTGTATGTGGCTTGTTTACTACTTTCAATTCAAACGATTATATTTACATATTTAAAACTAAAGCAAATCATGTAAGCACATAAGCAAAAAAAATATGATAACATTTAAGTTGTCTCCCAAAAAACGTTGGGTTTAATATTCATAGCTAGGCAACGCTAGATTCTCATTTAGGTGAAAATCAGTGCCGACCACTATCGACCGCCATCAATCACTACCGGCTTTCGTCGATCACCATCGACCACCTTCAATCAATGTCAATCGCTGTCGATCACCGCCAATCATCGTTGACCACCACCGACCCGATGCTGTCAATCGTTATGAATTGTCACTAGGCGATGTTGTAACTTGGGAAACCTACTAACTGTTTCCCGTCTGTGGGACAAGTGGTTGCAAATGTAATCAAATTTTTATAGTGAAACTTTTCAGCTAGGTTAGACCCTGTGGTTTTTCCTTTTCAGGTTCTCCAAATAAAAGCTTCTGGTATTATTATTTCTTGTTTTATCTTTTATGAGTGTGTGTTGAATTTTCGTACTATGCTAAGACGATAATCTGCTACTCTAGTGTCATGAATTTTCTAGCACGCACCAGTTATCAATATCAATGATTCCAATTGGGTATACCTTTACTATAGTGAATGGACACAACCACTTGGACTTTAACTTCCCAAGTAATAATTTCAATCAGGAATGATATAATAATACTTTCTATCTAGGTTCAAATTTTTTTCTAATAAGCTTCTGATCATTCCACTTTTTTCTGTGCTCTTTATAGATTTTGGCATTCTCGTAAGCGTTGCTTCAAATCTATATCCCAAATATCAAATATTTATACTTCTAAAAAGTAATTAATGACCATTTCATATCCCTTAGAATTATTTCCTACACCGGTGACATCTTTCACAACTTTTGATATATACTTCCTTAAAAAATGTAAGCTAATAGAATTATAATTTTAAGTTCTTAAAAGCAGTTTTAAAACCCCCAAAATGCCCTCTAAAATCTGAATAAGGGCAAAGTCTAATGAAGTTTTCTACTCCTTTTAACTTAAATATTCGTGATTGAACAGGTCAATTATTCATGAACTTCCCAACTAAGGCCATTTTCAACTAATCTAACTTAAATAGTAAAAATTTATATAGAATTATGACGATGATAAAGGTTTTCAATGGGTAAAGAAGTAAGTACTTGGGGGGCCATTTTTGCAAACATAATCCACCAAAGGTTAAAAGCAACTGCATTTATCTTCTATAGAAGGGATACTATGCAAAGTTGTTGGGTGGCTTATGACAATAATATTTAGTAAGGGTACTTGGTTTTAGTCATGCATGGTTAAGCTTGAGTAGATATTAATGAGCTTATGACAAGTTGTTGGGTGGCTTATGACAATAAAGTTTTAATATTTTTATCATATAAAAAATAATTGTACATCAACTCTTTTTCACTTTATTTTCAAAAAATAAATGAGGAAAATTAAAGAAGATTCAACTTGATTTTTTATCATTTTCAGTAGCATATTATTTTCATTTTCATTCCTATAATTTTCTAAAAAAGACAAAAGCTTTGACATTAAATAGTTAAATTGCCTAAATAAATGATAAAAATTAAAATAAAAAAGACCTTTAGATTAACATCACATTATTATTGTGATAATTTACATATATATGTTTAAAAATATATTTAATCATATATATTTTTCTTCTAAATCTCATGGCATTCTTATCTTTAATCACAATTTATTCTCAACCACGATATTTAAAAACCTTTTTTTTTTCTTGAATTGCATAGGATTATATTAGGTCAAAGACATTGACAGAGAAGGAATTCTTGGCCTACGACCTAAATGGCGAGAAAAGAATGGAAGTGGTGAGCTTGGTTTGTGCTGTTGTTGGAGGGGATGGAATTCTACAATATTTGCCTGGCAGTGTTACTGCTATCATCTCTCCCTTGAGTTGTGATCAGATGCATCTCTATAAGGGGTTGAAACTGTTGCAGGAAATGTTGGGCTCAATACCTTTGGTTCACATCGATGATGTTTGTGAGGCTCATATTTTCTGCATGGAAAATGAATTAAATTCTAATAGATTTTTGTGTGTTAGCCACTGGCCAGTCATGCAGGAGATTGTTGACTACTACGAGCTCAAGTTTCCTCATGCTCAAGTACTCAAAGAGTAAGTAAGATAGAAGTTTTATCTAAATTTTTTTACTAGATTTCATTTCTTATAATCTAGTATCTATATATGATTAACCCAATAAAGAACTTACGGTATATTTGTAATATTAACTTTTGGATCACTGCGTTTGATTTCAGGGTTGAAGGTGGCAAAATTGGGATTCCATGCAATTCTACAAAGTTATTGGACCTTGGTTTCAAATATAAGTATAGTATGGAGGAGATAATTGATGGCAGTGTTGCATATGCCAAGAAGATGGGTAGGCTTTCAAACTTAATAGGCTAGATAGAGTCTTTAGTAGGGGAGCCAAAAATCTTTGGGCTCTTTATTAATAAATTGAAGAAAGATTTACATACTTATCACTCAATTCCTATGTATTAACACACATAAACACCTAAACTTCAATTTTTATAATCATACCACCTTATTTGTGAAAATCTGTATTTCACTTCTACAAAGTCAGTGGTGGTAGTTTTTATGTGATATAAAAGATTTGGGTGGTATAAATGTAAAGAAATCAGGTGTTAGATATTTAATTATGTATGAATTTGGTGGTATGCATGTAAATGGCTCCTAGAATGTTTAGATTATTTACTATTTAAATGGTTTAGAAAATAAATTCGATTAAGTATGAGTTTATGCATAATTTTTGGCATCCGAAATGCACTCAAAATTGAGTTCGAAAACTTAATTTTTTTTTAATGTGGATTTACTCTATTCAAAGAAAATTTACATGTGATTTGATGAAATGGAGCTGTTATCGTATGACTCATATACCATATAAGGACAGACGCTGGATCGAAGCGGAGCGGAATGGAAAAATCTGTCCAAATTGGGAAGTTATGTGGGTTAGGGTGCGGGGGCAAATCCCTGCGGTATGGTACAGGGGTAATGTTGTAATTACATATTGTGCCTAAGGTTTACTCCTGAGGTTATAAATAGGCCTGTTAGTAACCCCAAGAGGTATCCCTGAATTCTGTAACCTCTTTTCTGAATATTGAAAGGAACTCGCCGCTCTGCTCCCGAGGACGTATGCATCTTTGCCGATCCTCGTTAAATCTTTGTGTTCTTCTGGATTTGTGTCGATTTCTGTTTTTCTTCACCATAATTTTCTCAACAAGTGGTATCAGAGCTTATGTGCATGTACCTGGAGATTTTTGGATTTTTGGATGTCCTGCTTATGTGCATGTACCTGGAGATGAAAGATCCAAACTTGATGCAAAATCCAAGAAGTGCATCTTTCTGGGCTACAAGAAAGGTGTGAAAGGATACAAGTTTTGGGATCTGATTGCAAAGAAGATTGTGATCAACAGAGATGCAGTTTTTGATGAGCAGTTTATGTTACAACATAATCAAGACAAGGTGTCAGGGAATAATTCCAGTTCAGATGCAGTGCAGATGGATTTAGAACAACAGCCAGTAGCTTCTGAGAGAGATGAAAGTTCAAATTCAACACCTGGTGATTCTATTCCAGATGATCTACAGAATTATAATCTAGCCAGAGATAGACAGAGACACACCAATGTAAGGCCTCCTAGTAGATTGGGTTATGAAGACTTTGTCTCATGTGCACTTCTCATCAGCAGCGATGATCCAGCCACTTTTCAAGGAACTATCACTAGCCAGGAGAAAGAAAAATGGATGGGTGCAATGGTTGAGGAGATGGAGTCTTTGCAGAAAAACCGCACTTTAGAGCTAGTTTAGCTTCCAGAGGGAAAGAAGGCCATTGGGTGCAAATGGGTCTACAAAAGGAAACCAGCAGTATCAGAAAAAGAAGTGGAAAAGTTCAAGGCTTGGCTGGTTGCAAAGGGATTTTCGCAGCAGAAGGGGATAAATTATGATGAAATCTTTTCTCCTGTGGTCAGACATACTTCAATCAGTACAGTGCTTGGATTAGTAGCTATTTGAGATTTGCATTTGGAGCAGATGGATGTTAAAACTGCTTTCTTGTATGGTGATTTGGAGGAGCAAATTTATATGGTGCAGCCAAAAGGGTTCACTCAACCTGGACAGAAGCATCTGGTTTGCAGGTTAAAGAAATCTCTGTATGGGTTGAAACAGTCTCCAAGACAATGGTACAAGCGATTTGACTCCTACATGATGCAGATTGGGTACAGATGATGTGAGTATGATTGATGTGTTTATGTGAAAAGCCTTGATGATGGTTCTATTATTTTTCTGTTACTGTATGTTGATGATATACTGATTGCTGCAAAGAATATGAATGATGTCTGTGGTTTGAAAGCTTTATTGAGCTAGGAATTTGACATGAAAGACTTGAGTCCTACGAAGAAGATTCTTGGAATGGAGATTCATCGAGACAGAAACTCAAGACGATTATGTCTTTCTCAACGAAGCTATGTTGAGAAAGTGTTGGAAAAGTTTGAGATGAGCAATGCAAAGCCTGTGAGCACTCCTTTGGCAAATCATTTTAAGCTTTCTTCAGAACAGTGTCCTAAGACAGATACAGAAATGGAAGACATGGCTATGGTTCCATATGTCAGTGCAGTTGGCTGCTTGATGTATGCTATGGTATGTACTCGTCCTGATTTGGCTCATGCTGTTAGTCAAGTATGCAAATACATGGCTAAACCTGGAAGGCAACATTGAGAAGCAGTCAATTGGATTTTCAAGTATCTGAAGGGTACTATAGGACATGAAATTATTTTTGGCGGTCAGAAGAATGATCCTTCAGTTGTGGGGTACGTTGATTCAGACTACGCATATGATTTGGATGGTAAAAGGTCTATAACTGGGTATGTGTTTACTCTTGGTGGAGGACCTATATGTTGGAAATCAACAATTCAGTCTATTGTGGCATTATCTACAACTGAAGCAGAGTACATGGCAGTAGCTGAAGCTGCTAAAGAAGCCTTATGGCTTACTGAGCTAGTAAAGGAACTGGGCATTGAGCAAGGTGGAGTTCAGTTGCATTGTGACAGTCAGAGTGCTATTTTTCTGGCTAAGAACCAGGTGTACCATGCGAGAGCCAAGCACATTGATGTCAGGTATCACAAGATCAGAGAGTTGATTGCTTCCGGGGAGATACTGTTGCAGAAGGTTCATACTGATGAGAATGCAGCTGATATGTTGACCAAGCCAGTTACTATCAACAAGTTCTTGCATTGCTTGGACTTGTTGAATGTTTGCAGTTGCTAGAGAAGCATGGTGGCCCAACCCATAGTGGTGCAGATGTAACTCCCAGGTATTTTTCTCCTAAGGGGCTGGATATTCGCCCAGGTGGAGATTTGCTATGGTATGACTCATATACCATATAAGGACAGACATTGGATCGAAGCGGAGCGGAGCAGAGCGAAAGAATCTGTCTAAATTGGGAAGTTATGTGGGTTGGGGTGCGGGGGCAAATTCCCGCGGTATGGTACAGGGGTAATGTTGTAATTACATATTGTGCCTAAGGTTTACTCCTGGGGTTATAAATAGGCTTGTTAGTAACCCCAGGAGGTATCCCTGAATTCTATAACCTCTTTTCTGAATATTGAAAGGAACTCGCCGCTCTGCTCCCGAGGACGTAGGCATCTTTGCCGAACCTCGTTAAATCTTTGTGTTCTTTTGGATTTGTGTCGATTATTATTTTTCTTCGCCCTAATTTTCTCAACAGGAGCCAATAAAATAATATTAATTTGATTTCATAGCACAAATATTACGTATGTTCTTTGTATAAATGGAGAACGTGTAGATGCACGGCCCCTTTCTTTTTTTGCTACATGAATTTATGTCATTGACGTACATGCATATTAATATACGTAATATTTCATCCAATTCAGATGTATTTAGATGACTTATCCTTGCATTACTCGCACGCGCGATGACCGGAGCCGTTATTCTCATACTTCTTTTAGTAAGGGAGACAATTTCTATCTTCAAATCTAATGGGGCACAACAAATTGTGCACCAATCGTAAATAAAACTTATGTACATTTGCTTGAATATCATCCAATTCCTATCTTTTTAGATATCTAATTGTTAAGTAAAGTGGAGCCCGATACACTTTTTCTTGGTATTTAGCAAGAATCTGTGATGACAAAATATTTAATTCCTAATTAAATATTTACTTTCTTAAAGATTTCCCTCCAAGCCAATTGCCTGAAAAGCTTCACTCAGAATCTCGTCAGATCTTCAAAATCTTCCTCTTATTTACTTAATTAACTTCGTGTGCTTCTTATAAAATGCTAACCCCACATGCTCTCCAACAACATCCCACAAACTCCTATTCAGCTGAAGTTTGAAGGAAAAGGAAAAAAGAAAAGCTTTTGCTTTCGGTTTCTTATCGTTGGCTTAAAAGAAAAATATTTATTGTGTTCCTTTCTGGTGGCTTTGAGAGAGAAGAAGGAGATGAGAGGAAGAGGAGAGAAAGGAAGAGGAAGAGATTGTTCTTTCTTGTAAATGTCGAGACGCTCGACGGTGTAATTTCTCGAAGTAATAAAATCCTCTGCAGCTCTGCGGACGTAGGGAATCTGCCGAGCCACGTAAATCTTGTATCGCCTTTTTTTCTGGTATAATTTTTTTTTTTCGATTTGTTTTTTCGTTTTATTGCCGTCGTTTTTTCATAACAGTAACATCTAAACTTTAATTTTTAAATTTATACTATACAAGTCTTTGATTGCACATAAGAAAATATCATTGTTTTAACCTTTAAAATGTCAAATATTTTTTTCATGCAAAATTAAGATGGAATTTGTTAAGATATGTAAACCACAGAAAAATATTCGAGAGATTCGAAGCGAAACATTAAACATAAGTGCTCAAACAAAGAAAACATCAGATTTAATATGAAAAATCTTAAAGACAGAAAAAATCACAGATTCACAACACATAAAAAAATTTACTATAAAGAAAATAAAGAAAATTATTAAATTACACCACACGAGCTTCTCAATATTTTGAAAACTTTAGATCACTCATCTTTTCTTCTTTGCACACGTGAAAATTGAAATCCTTCACCTCTTTTTCAGCTAAACCAAAACTTCAAGTGAAAAGCTGCCCAAACTTGCGTAACTGACACCAGTGAGCTGCAATAGTGGCAATGCAGTGCTGCAAATGAGCGCTAGGGCAGACTTGACGTGGCGGCTTTGTCTTTTAGGGGCTTGGGCATTGTTAGCTTGTCGCTAGGTCATTGTAGGTACGATGTTAAAGTGCTATATATGAATAAAAACAATGTTTTTGGGCACAACTTCAAGCACCAGTTCATGAAGGTACGGTACTCGGAAGTAAGAATTTTTTAAAATTTATATGACTCACGTTAGCCTCTAGTTTAAAAGATTATTGAAGATGAATGAATAATTAAATTCAGGGTTAGCGATGTAAAAATTAACATTTACTGGTGGCAATTCTGTGAGCCATAATTAAGTGCGGAATTCATTTTATGGATTTTTTTTTATGAAAACCTTTGGGCCCAACCCCCACCCCCTTAAATTGTAAACTTTTTTACGTGCGTAGTCCGCACATACAGACTGCGGCTAAGATTGAGGAAGGAAAAAAAAATTAAAAAGAAAAACAAGCTTCCACTGTATCACAGCGGGGGGTCCGTATGTCGGACTCTGCACGTAAAAATTTCTCTATTAAAATCCCTTCAAATGTGGTGTCAATTCGGGTCGACGGTTCGGGTTCGAGTTTGGATTCAACCCAGAAATGATCCGGCCAAAGTAATAAATGAGTCGAATTCTCTGACCCTAACCTGACAAGAAAAATATTTTGGGTCAATCCGAACTCGGATTTTTGAATCGAATTCGAGTCGTGTTGGCGTATCGAGCAAATTATGATATCTTGGGTTTTTAATTTAGGTCTGCGGGTTGCGTTCAAGCCCGTACAAAAAATGACCTGACCAGAATCCTGCCAACCCGAACTCGAACTCGACACGAATAATAAACTAGTCGAATTCTCTAACCCAAACCCGTCTCGAAAAATGTTCAGGTCAACCCAAACCCAAAATTTTTCTAATTGTGTTAACGTGTCTGGTCAATTTTTTACACCATGCTCTTGCCATGAATTTTCAAACTCTATTTTAATGCTTGATTTTGGCACATTCCTATTATATAGCACTTTCACAAGCCCTTGATGTGCGGGTATATGATTCATACGGCTTTAGGTGCAATGTACGTAATAATACGAATGTATAGACCATTATAAAATTAAGGAAATCACACGAGTTATCTAAGGAAATGTTGTAAATACAACTAATACAACATAATCGTGTTACAGGAATTGTTGTATGTGATATGCAATAAAGTTGAGTACAAACTCCAGAAATATATTACAACCAGAACAACTTGGTCTCATTCCATGAAGTGCTTAATATTACATGCAATAAGCCACTCCAAATAAAAAATGAAAGCTTCTTAGTACACAATTCATAAAAGTTCCTTAACTCACATTCTTATAAATTAACTAGATAATGTCGCCACTACAGGGAGAAGCGGAGATGACCTCCGAGCAGATTAGGCTAGCACTTTGCTTGTTCTCCATCCTCACAGTTTCTTCCTCTCCAGATCTTTTTTCCCCTTCTTCTTCAGTTTGGGCAAAGTGAAATATCTTCAACTTAAATCCTAAAGCTTGACAAGCTTTTATGTATTTGTTTTCAAATCTCAGCCGCGTTATTTTTAATACTGCGTCCAACTCCTAATTCTGGACTCGTCTGGCCCGACCTCCCAATTACTTCTCAAATTATACATAAAAAATATTTGAACAAATGTCAGTCCTGGATTGACGTCTCCATAAAACTCTACATTCAGACTTCGCACACCATGGTTAGGTTATTCAAGATCAGCCTATTAGATGGGAGATCAGCTTTCCTCAAACTCTAGTTGTAATTATTCTCAAGCCAAATACCAAAAAGCCAAAACAAAAAAATGTCATTTTTAGTCTTTATCATTAAGATTTAAGAAAAACAAGTAGTCATTATTAGGCTTTAACGATCAGCCTGCTAGTTGTGAGCCGGGCTTTTCTGATTGGTCGGAGTTAACGTTAAATCTCAAATTATTGAAGTTTCTCTGCAATTCCGAAGAAACCAGAGCAGAGCTACAATGGAGAAGGTGAAGACTGTGTGCGTTACTGGAGCTGCAGGCTATATCGGTTCATGGCTCGTCCGCAAGCTTTTGCAGAGGGGTTATGTCGTTCATGCTACTCTCAGGAATTTAGGTTATATTTTTCTTCTGCGTGTGTGTATTATGTTAATTCAAAAGAAGCTTTTTTTATTTATTTTAGATTTTTTTTGGGGGGAATGTATGTTAGGTGATGAATCGAAAGTGGAGATTTTGAAGAAACTGGAGGGTGCGGATGAACGGCTGAGATTATTTGAGGCAGACTTGTATGGTGCGGAGAAGTTTGATTTGGCTGTCAATGGATGCGATTTTGTACTCCTCGTCGCCACGCCTTTGCTGCATAACCCTAATTCTCAGACATTGTTTCTTCATCTCCTTCTCCTCCCTCCCCTGTTTTTGGTTGTTGTTGTTTTCTTTTTTCTTTTTGATTTTTAATAAATAAGAACAATTTATTTTCAAATAATAATCACTGATCTTCAATTTTTTTCGGATAATTTTTTAATTTAAATGAATTAATAAAATATGTGATGTGTCTGTTTTTTTTTGCCTTGGGTTTGATCGACGTTTAGAGAACTGTCCCCTACATTCCAGGAGTACTACCCCTAATATAGAAAGATTTAATGTCTCCTCTGCCTGACCTATCTGATTTCATACACATGTGGAAGGGCTGGCCATCTCGGTTGGAGATGGATAAAACAAGGCTGAATGCGGGATAAGAAATTAGTAAGCTTGTCGGGAAGGGTTATCTAGAATTTCGTTATGCTGATAAAACAAGGCTGGTTTGGGATGCTACCCTTTTTTAGGAAAACAACTGGCTCGCGCGTAGCGATAAGGACATGATGGATGTCCATGGAAGCGCAGGAGGCTAAGCATTCCGCCAGACATCCCGGCTTGAGAGCCCCGTTCGCCTTTACAGGAGTCTTGAGTTTTTCAGTAGCTTAGTTTCCAAAGCAAATGTTAACTCTGTCATGTTTAATGTTATGACATTATTTTGAAGTTATCGTGAGGGAAAGCTGAGGATCTGACCTCCAC
>NEWO01000062.1:2104618-2140842 GCA_003013225.1 Phalaenopsis aphrodite
AAATAATTAAAAATTATTAAAAATTACAAAAATATGAAAATGCCCAAAAATGTTCCTAATTGTTCCCTGATCACTTGAACCCCTTTAAAATATTTTTTTCCTAATTTTTCTAATTTAGTTATGCATTTTTAAATGCCAAAAAAGTATTTTTATTAATTTTCCATTAAAATAATTATAATAAATAAAATAAAAGTTACAAAAATGAAAAACTTATTTTTCTGAGTCCTCTAGAGTTAGAGAGATTTAAAAAATTCTAATAAGTAATTTTTTCAATTAAAATATGTTTGCTATTTAAATAATTACTAAAATCAATAAATAATTATAATAATTAAAATATAAACTTTAAAAATCATGAATTTTTTTCAAAGTGGTCCTATGATCTAATTGAACCTCCAATAATTTTCCCATGAACAAAAAATTTACTTTGATTAACTAAATAAATTAACATTGAAAATCCTATTTTGTGTTAAAAAATTATATAAATTCAATAGAAATTAGAAAAAAAATCATATTCTCTCCTCTGATGCTTTAATTGACCCATGAGTGAGGTACTAAAAAAATTTCAAATTCACTTGAGTTATATTTGATGAGTTATGAAGTGAAGAACCCTATGGCCAAATGTTAGTTTTGGATTTTGATGTCTTAATTAAATTTTAGAATTAACCAAAGGGGTAAGCGGGCAATTTTGATCATAATAAACCCTTTTGGATGCTTGAAACATAATGAGTTAAGAGATAGAAATGAATTTGCGACCTTTTCATGATAAATGGTAGATTGTAACTTTGTTAAATGTTATGACTTGAAGGTTAATTTAGTTGGATGACATTAAAAAAAGAGGAGTTAGGATAACTTGATCATATAAAATTTAGAATTGATTATATATATAACTGTCAAATTTATTTTAAAATGAATTCAATATGGGATTTCATTAGTTAATCATATAAAATGCTCATTTTAAAATAAATTTATAATCTATTAAAAAATTTATGGATAATTACACACAGACAACCAAAAATATTGATATTTATAAATTAAACCCTCAGGCGATTTTTTGGAACTACAAAATCGATGTATTTATGCATGTCATGATCAAACTATCAAGAATTTGAAAAAAAAAACAAATGAAAAATACAGGATGAGATTTTAGCATGAGTTTTGATACTTCAGTGAGAACTTGAAAAATGGACGAAAGAAAGTGATTGATTTGTAAATAACAAGTTTTATGCAATGGCCCCTTAAATTTATTATTATTGAATTAAGATAAGGATATGCTGTCTCAAACTCTGTTTATTATAAGAAATCAGCCATTAATAAGCCAAAACATCTGTCAAACTTGGCTCTTTTTGCTCAAATTCAATTATAGCATCCTCTACCAGAAAATTTTCACTAAAGACATATACTATCGTTCTTGTAAGCTTAAAAACCCCCACTTTCTGAATTCTGCTGAAGCTTTTTGCCATTTAAGGTTGGATTCATCTGGCAATAAAATTTACAAATAAAAACAAAAACTTTGCTGAAATGCACCAATTATTCTAGCTATTTACTCATAAGTAAATCTCTAAGACTCAATAAAAATCAAAAGGAAATTCACTGTCAAGCACGAACTGCTCCACTCCAAACTCCATTCCCAACATTTGCGAGCTTTCAATTGAACTCGAAGCGCAGAGAATATCTGCAATCTCTGAATCCAAACCCACGTAGTTCTCTGTATTTGAAGCAGAGGAGAATACGTTGCTCTCAGGTTTCAAGCAGATTGCAGACGTTGAGGGGAAAGAGAATGAAGAAGGAGACTCTGGTTTCTGATCCGTTGAGCTCAGAGCTTCGTTCTTCACCTTAAAGCTCTGGTTTTGATGTATAATCTGTTCGTCAGTTGACATGAGAGGTTTATGGGCGCCATTGATACAGGTGTGAGCTCCTCTGTATGTGATGTTGAAGATGGAAGTGTTGTTATCTGAGCGCTGTACATGCTTTGTAGCGAGGCAGCCATGGGAGTGACGATGGGTACATCTGTAGTAGCATCTGTGAAATAGGCCAGAAGAAAGTTGAGATTTTTCTTCTTACTTTCATAAATAAGTATGTTGTTTATTTTATGAATCATTACTGTTTCAATCTATAAAAAATATGTCATTAGAACGATTTTATTATTTAACGCTGTGTTTAGTTACAAAAAGTTTGATTTTGAAAGTGATAATTACATACAGATCACCGGAAATATTGATATTTTCAAATTAATCTCCCAAATGATTATAATTAACAAAATTGTTTTAAACTGTTAATAACAATTAGATTAAAAAAAATCCAACCTTGGAAACTTAGCTCCAAGAATATCCTTCTGTCCATACTTCCTCCAGCTATGTCCATCTTCTATTGCAATCTCCATGGCCGAACCAGAACAAGCTTGAACTTGTCCACTCCACCTCGGCAAACTCTTCCTAAAAACACAAATCAAAAAAAAAAAAAAAAATAAACTTCAAAATCGAATTTTGATAGAATTAATATCTCAAAGAAAGTAAATTGGATATGTTCTATAGAGAAATACCTCTTCTTGCACATCTCCCTTCTTTCAATCTCCTTGAAGCTTCTTTCAGAACTATGGCTGTTGGTAGCAGAAGGTGGGAACCTGTAGCTCCTCTGCTCTATGAGCTTAGTCATGGTGATTGCTGCAGAGAATGTAGCCTGAACTTTGCTGGATAACAGCAAACAAGTTTCAGAAGAGAAATTATGGTGATTATCAAGGTGTGCTTCAAGCTCCATTATATGTTCATTGCCTTGGTTTAACAAATCCATAAGCATTTTTATGTCTTGGTTTTGGATCATCTCCATTTCCTTTGAGTTTTTAACTGAAAGAGAAAACTAAACTAAAACTGAAGTTTTGAAGTGAAGAGAATTCTCATGGTGAGATGAAGATTAGGGTTGGCTGTGGGGATTTTAATGGTGGTGAAGGAGGTTTGACTGAGAAAAATTGTGCTCTTTGGTTTTAGTGTTTTGAATCTCTGACCAGTCATTGAAAATAAAGCTAGAGATAGAGAGAGAGAGAAGGGATGACTGATTCTTTGATTAGAATTTCTAACTGTTGTTATTGGGATTGGAGAAGCTTCGTGGAGGTGAGGAAAAGACTTAAAACGCGTGGAGTAGTGACGTCAGATATGGTAAAATGCTTACGTGTGAATGACGTATGATTACGGACACGTGTAAGCAATATTTTTTTTAATTCTGCATACCATTCATTGATTCCCCCTAATTGAGACTTATGCATATAATATTAATGTCTTAATGTTATACACGCAAGCATATAAATAAAATGATTCCAATGTACAAATATAATTTACAATATTTTTTTTGGCTTTGAACAATGGAAAGAAATATTAGCAGAGTGAGAATGGTTTGACTTTACTTTCACTTAAAGTGACAAAAAAATAATAGGCGAGTTGTAACAGCTCAATAGCAGCATCTGCAGACTGATGACAGATGTCACATTGTGTAGTAAATGACAAAGGTAGTCCGACGACAGTGATGTTGACGGTCGAGCACAGAGGTGGTCCAACCATGGCAATTGGCAAGGGTGGTGGTGATATAAACTGATTGATGATAGTCTGGTGGTAACAGCAGTGATGATCGAGTGACGATGGTCTACCGGTGGCAAGGCCTAAAGTATTTTCATCTTTGATTCAAAGAGATTAGTAGATCAAAATTTTAATAATTAAATTATTGAAGTACTTCTTAAAAAGCATAAACATCAATTGTAGGATCATCAAAACCATAACTGTGGTTGTAATATAAATATTTACCTTTTAAAGAGCACTCCACAATAATTTCAACTCAAAGCAAAAAAATTAGTAATTTAGTCTCATAATACGAATTTAACTATTATTTTGAGAATTTAATTCTCATAGACAAACATAAGGCTTAGAAAGTGTTGAGAACAGAATGACTTTTCAGTATATTTTCACTATATCTAGATAGTGTGTGTGTGTGTGTGTGTGTGTGTGTGTGTGTGTGTGTGTGTGTGTGTGTGTGTGTGTGTGTGTGTGTGGCTCATTAGTCTGAATTTTAAGGTTTTTTAAACAAGTAAAAATGTTTACTATTGAATTATAGAATATAATTGATCAACATTATGTATGATAAGTTCCTTTATGACTATATCAGTGTTCCCATCAATTTTTGATATCAAATGTGCAGGATGTTCACATGGATGGCTCAAGGCTTCTCACTATTCACTTGTAGTGTCTCGTTGCTCTAGACATTTATCTAGGCCTCTCAGTATGAGTTTGAGGCACAGATCTAAGGCCGACATTGTTTCAGCCTTACCCAGAAGAGCTTACATGTTTCTGTTATGTTTTTTCTCTGTTTTATTTTAGATTGAACCGTCAGCCTCTCGATCATCATATACTTCCATTCTCCGAATAACTGTCTCTTCCGGGTCATATGAATATCTCAAAGAGGAGAGGTATCGGAAAATACGGACATACGACAAATATGATAGACAGGAGAAAAACAAATTTTGAAGAGTCTACATGCGATAAACCTCAGAAGGATAGGTCAAGCATGTCCACCCAAGCAAGATCGGGTAGAGGCGCCTTGAACCAACATCTACGAAATAATGTCTGAGTAGGCTACCCATAACTAAAGAATCAGGTGTATGCATGTCTGGGCTCAAGAGCACTCTCAAGGGGACATGTCCCACTTGATTAATTACATATTGGAGGATGCCTAGGAATACTCTCGATAAAAAGAGTTTTGCTCGTATTATCATAGACTTGGGAAAATTGTATATCAAAGAAAGGTTATTTTGTATGGGAACGAACATATGCTTAAAAACTCTGGCTAAGTCATTAGGCAGAGACTAAGTCTCTCACATCTCAAGCAGGCAGCGGCTTATCGACATATGATACGCACGAAATAACGAATAATCATCTCGACGGGAGTACCTCAATACGTCAAAGCACGTTTGATTTGTAAGAGTAATGGACAAATCGTTATATCCCAAACGAGCGGCAGCTCATCAGTAACAGGCCGTCAAGATGACACCAATGAAATCAACAGGAGCCAAAGGGCTCAACAGGGGTAATCACAGGAAATGGAGGAGTAATCCCTAAGAGGCAGAGGCAGCTGAGTCAGGGTACCACGAACCCGTCATCCCGAGCTATTGAAATCCCAAGTCTATATGGTCATGAAGGTAGTCAACCCAACACTTCTTGAGATCTTCGGTCAGCAATCTGTGAATTGCGATCCACAGGAGACCTCGGTAGCTCTAATGTCAAAAGAAGGAAACTATTCCCTATGACTATTATTCGGAGCTCCGAGATGTGAGTATTATACCTACCGAAGTGACAAGAATACCTCAGGAAAGAAAGAGAGATGAAGATTCAACTACAAAGCTGGAAACACTCCGAACAAGAGGACTTACATCCAGTCTGGGTCGAGGAGCCTCCTCCTAACGACCTAAGATTTACAAAATACAGAAAAATTTTTAGCATTATATAAAAAATAAAATCATTATTTATTTTCTTAAAAATGAAATGCACATTTACATCTTTTCATGAATAGATACAACATCAAATCATTATAAATATAAATATGAAACTTTAGATGCTAAATATATAAATACAAAGGAATTTATTGGTATGATTGAAAATTTTCAATGAAAAAAGAGCTATTATAATAAATTAACTATAGTCAAAGGTCAGTCTTCTTTTGTGATAAGGTATTTCTATAAAATACATAAATGCCACGTTCCCATAAATTTCTTCGAAGGGTCTTGAGATAATTCATTTCTGCCCATGAAATGATTATGTAAAGTATTTGTTATACAATAAAGTCATGTAAATATTCAAAAAGTAAAGGAATGTTCCTTCCACGAAGGAATTGGGTGCTGCCAAGGAAAAGGGGAGGTTTGTGTTGTATGAAAGTGATTATTTATTTTCTTAATTAAATTGAAGTAGTTAATGAGAAAGAACTAAATATGTTGTAATTTATAATGCGCTCCATGTCTTTTCATATATTTCATAATTCCTTTTAAAATTTATCATTATCTTTAATAAAATTTTTTTATATATTTTTTAGAATTTTATGTTGAATTCAATATTTTTTTTGGAAAAGATATTACATCAGGACTCTGCACGTAGAGTTACGTGCGAAGTCCAATGAAATCACGCCGCAGGGGAATATTTCTGGTAACACAGGTAACACCGGGGAATAATTCCCCGTGTTATTCAGGTGTTATTATATGTTATTCATGAGTTATTGTGTTATGAGAATATTTCTGGTGTTATAATAACACAATAACACATCAATAACACACAATAAAACCTAAATAACACGGGAGAAATATTCCCCCGTGTTACCGGGACATTTTTTTTTCTCACATTCACATGTGTGGCGTGATTTCATTGGACTCGTAACTCTACGTGTGGAATCCTAATGTAATATCTTTTCATCTTTTTGGCATAAATATCTTCAAATTTTGATATAAATATCTTCAAAATGTCCAAAAATGCTTTCATTTTTCTAAATTTGATATTTGTGGTTCTTTTATAAATTTTCATATTCAATGTTTAAGTAGTCATATATTCATATATATATATATATATATATATAATGTTAAAATAAATTACATTAAAATTTATACATGATAAGATATATTTAGTGTTAAAAATTTATATTAGTAATATTTTGATATAATTTTAAAGTTTGAGTGTCATATTAAGAAAATATTAAAAATTTGTTTGAATAAAATGTCATATAAAAAAATATTATTTTAATTTATAAAGATATATAAAATTTAGTTTATTTAACAATGAACAAATTGATAAGATTAAATATTACAAATGAAAATTAAATCTTAGGTGTTAGATATGTCAATATGTAGGAATTGAGTGTTTGAATGGAGAATTCCCCATGTGTTTAAAAATTATCTTTTTTTTATCGTCCACTTGGAATGTAATTTTAATCTTTTTGAAAAGTAAGCATAGGGTTGTCACCTCCCAAAAGAGCCCTTAAGGGTGGTGGGCAGCCCAGGACTTAAATACTGTTTTTCGGCCCTACACCTAGCTGATGTGAGACTATTTTTCCGTGACATCCTCCTTCACCCAATCACGTGACGACTTCGTCACGGATCGGCTCCACCGAGGGTCCCACTGGATCATGGAGAGTTCACACACCTGGCAGACAGTAATATGCTCAGATACCACTTGTCACCTTCCAAAAGAGCTCTTAAGGGTGGTGGGCAGCGATGACTTAAATACTGTTTTTCGGCCCTACACTCAGCCGATGTGGGACTATTTTTCTGTGACAGTAGGGAAACTTCAATTTTTAACATCTTAGACAATGGAAAGTAAGGAAGTATGATCATGCATGATATGTGTGAAATATGATGTTATGATATAGCGCTTTTTTTATATTTTTTGTGTTAGTTTTATATTTTTATATGTGCAGTATAAAGGAAAGAACCTAAAGCGTGAGGAAAATTTTATAAATTGAAGACTATCAGCCCCAACGCCAGGAGGGAGCACCCGACGCTAGAAGGAGAGCGTTGTCATGCCATATATAAGGCACCTTAATGTGCAAAGCAGACATTTTTCAGTCAAAAAACCCAAGAGCATGACACTTCGGTACCAGAAGCTAGTTAGTGCTGCAAAGCCCATAGTGTAGTGCTTCATCACTCATAAAAGTAGTGTTTGCAGCACTTCATGCCCTAATTCAAAGATAAGGATTCACGAAAGGTGGTGGTCAGATTCAATGACGCCGCGACTGTTTATAGCGCCCCGACGCTACGACAGTAGTGCCCCCAACACTCTTCATTCACATAAGGTATTTTTTTTGTGGTTTGAAGATGGTTCGGCTGAGATTAATTTCATTATAAAAAATGCATGAAACTAGAATGGGGTAAGTCTTGGAAGAGTTATGGAGCGTTAGAGATGAATATGGTATAAATAATACAATATCAAAGAGTGAGATTCTTAAAGTATTAAAAATGATATGATCAAGTGTTGGAAAGATATATAAGTAGGGAATCCAAAGGAGAATAAGCTTGAGGAATGCAGTTCTGCGAGACTTGTTTTGCCCAGAAATTGTTTAATCTTATAAGAGACTTGGGGTGAGGATTTACGTCGTCACTAGATGGACAACCTCGGAGTCTTTGGGTGAAGTTCACTGAGATAAGTGAAACTTTAAAGCCCTAACCTAAAAGAAGGAAAACATGAAATGCAATGGACTTACAACCCTGGCTAGAAATGTCAGCCATCTAAACTATCTAATCACATTCAAAACCATGAATAAACCGTCTCGATGATGCAACAAAGGGTAGGTTGTTATTTGTTGGGGCTAATAGGTTTTACGAATTGATTATAAATCAAGTTACCTAAGTATGTATGGTATGCATATTTTCCTAAGACTAATGCGAACATATTTTGAAATCTCAAATATAAATGTTTTATGCCTAACCACACCTAAATATTTAGTTGTATTTAATTAATGTTGAGTGCATCGAAGCAAGCTGTGTAGTGAGTGATTGAAAACAAAGAATAGAAGAATAAAGTATGCATATGTCTATAAATCATGTTATCATTCATATTTCTAAATTGAAAAGGAGTTCCTACTCAGTTTTATTTGATGTCAAACAAGGTTGTTCAGATGTATGATGTTTCTATTGTTGTGAATGCAGTGATTTATGTGATTTAGTTTTGCTTATGAGTTTTATTTTGAAAAGTTAAGTTGATGTTATTTAGGTTGGGGTAGAAGGTCTAGTCTTAAGTAAGCCCACCGGTAATTTAGGCAAAAGGCAAAAATGTAAATATCAGCCTATAATTTTTGCAGACATATCGAATGAATACAGACAAACTAATGGTATAGGTACCAACTCTAACTTATGTCACACTCGTCCATTTACATCATCAGAACTACTATTGATGGTTTAATTGAGGTTCATCATTCGCTTCGTTTTTCCTCTTCTTTTGGATAGTTCATATGTTTATAGTCAATTGACCATAGCACTTCATAACTCAATAAAAGAAAAGAAGACTCAAAGAAAAGATCATAGATTACTACAACAGCTTATTTATTTATAGCAGTCCTACAAAACAGAGTTAACACACCCTAATAACATGTAAAGTAAATCTAAGATGGCATTTTATTTTGTTTTTTGGTAGCCCTAAAAAATTAAATTAGAATTTTTTTAAGAGAAATAACTGTATTTAGTTTGATTATCATTTTTTTATTTAGGACAACCAGGTTAAGATGCTCATGGATTTTCATTGTTTCGAGTTTATCAGGTTCCTTGATCTACTTAGCTTAGAGAGACAGTCTAGCCTACACAGATTGAAAGATTTTTGTCAACAATTATAGGTTGTGTCATTTAAGAGATCTTCACAGTTCCGACTAGCAGGGCTTAAGTTGCGTTCAGTGATTTTTGTTCATTATGGTTTCATTTAAGTTTTAGTGTCTTTTTCAGATTTTAAGAAGTTGAAAATTTTAGATTGCTCAAGACTTCTTAGCCGATTAAATTTTGTGATTTATTTTTATTTTATTTTGGATGTTGAAATGACCTGATCAAGATCCCATGGTTTCATCCTCCCGATGTCATAAGGTCTATGGTTTGATTAGTCACGAGTGATTGAAAGGTACTTTGCTAGCATTCATTGGTTGCCTTCTCCGATGTTCCTTCTGAAATCAAACTGTTTTTATATAGTTTAAGTTTTCATGATTTTTAGGGTGTGTTTTTAAATCTAGTGTGTTTATATTTTCTTATGAGAAGTCAAACACTATTTAACTTAGTTTACTGCTGTCAAATTTGAGTTTGGTTCAGTTTAACTAAGGTTAGCCTGAATTGGTTTAATTTTATCTGGGTTGACCCAGGTTGGATTGATTTAGGTTAGCCCAGGCTAGGCTAGATTGACCCAGCTTTGCTTAAGTTTGATTTGGGTTAGCCCAGGTTAGGCTGGGTTGACCTAGGTTTGATTTGAGTTTGATTTGGTTTAGCTAAGGTTAGGATGGGTTAACCTAGGTTTGCTTTATGTTTGATTTAGGTTAGCCCATTTTAAGCTGGGTTGACCCAAGTTTGCTTTTAAGTTTGATTTGAGTTAACCCAGGTTAGGTCGGGTTGACCCAAGTTTAGAGTTTCGTTAAGTTCGTTGAGATCTGTGTTTAGTTTAAAGTTGGTTATAGACTTATGTCAGGTTAGGCCTATGTTGAGTTTTAGGTTAAGCTTAGGATTTGGTTAAGTCAAATCTGAGTTTGGTTAGGCCTGACTTAGGATTAAGGTTGGGATGAGTTAGGTCAAGCTTGAAATTTGGTTAAGTCAAGTCTAAGTTGGGTTAGACTTGAGTTGAGTTTTAAGTTAAGCATGGATTAGGTCCAAGTTGGGTTAGGCCTCAGTTAAGATTAAAGTTTTAGTTGAGTTAGGTAACCTATGTTAGACCCAAGCTTAATTGAAGTTTGAGTTGAGTTAGGTCTAAATTAGGTTAGACCCAGGCTTAATTAAAATTTGAGTTGAGTTAGATGTAATTTAGGTTAAACGAAGTTAAGTTTTAAATTTGGGGTTGAGTTAGTTCTAAGTTGGGTTAGACCAAAGTTAAATTTTAAATTTGGTTTAGAGTTAGGTCTAAGTTGGGTTAGACCTAAACTAAGTTTAGGGTTTAATTATTAAGGAAATTTCATGATTAAGGGAATAATTATGAAATTAAATTTCTCTAAAATTAACTTATTATTTTCATTAGGATGTAATCATAAGATTTTCTAAGTTGATTTTGTGTTTTAATTTAAATTTAAGAAATAATTTGGGCTAAAATGCAAAGTTTGTAATTTTATAATTTTATCCTTATGGTTTTAATTTAATTTTTTAAATTTGAGAGGTGAAAATTGTCATTTTAATGTTTAGAATTACTGCCCTAATTTTCTTTTTCGATTTACTTTTTATTTTTTTTATAATTATTTTTCAAAAAAAAAATTTATGATTTTAATATAAAATTAAACTTTTTTTTTGTTTGAGAGATCTCGTGACCTTGGAAAATTCAGGAAACTTTTCTAATTATAGAGGGAGTAATTCATGAAAATTTTATATTTTTCTTATTTATATTTATTTTTTTTATAATTAAAATACCTTCTAAGGTATTTAATTAATTAAAATTAGATATAAGCTAATTATTTATTTTATTGTTATTTTTTTCTCCTCTATTTACTGAGTTCTGAGGTATTTTTATTTAATTTTAATGATTTTTTTTTAGTTATAAAATTTTAAAGTTTATAAATATTTTTTTGGATTTAATTAATTCAAAAAAATCCTAACTTCTTATTTAAACACGTCGCCGCCGCATCATCCCTCGTACACTCTGAAACTCCACGCGGCGCTCCTTGGTTCGCTAGACTTTCCACTTGTGCGCTGAGGCGGCCTGCGATCTGCTATGTCAATCTAATCTTGCGGTTCGTTCGGTTTGATCACCACAATCTGTTTCAAATACACGAAAACGGACAACAATCGTTTATCATCTCCATGGAATAGATAACAAAGAACTGTCCGCACTCAATCCCTACGATCTTACTTCACATTCAATCAAATTGCATGGGGTTTGATACTATAACTTCATAAAAGTAAGACAAATCCAACCATACGGTTAAGTGAGCGCTCATTATTCATTTTTTTCATAAAAGAACAAACTAAGACTAAATTTAAGAGATTTGAACTCATAAATTGTCCCAAGAGGTGAAGCCTCAATTTGGGCTGATGGAAACGGCCGCCTTGATGCCACTAAGCTTCCTCTTGCTTCAAATTGGATTGAACTTGTTCCTCGCTATGAGCTAGACCCAATGGGGCCACGGTCTGGTCTAGAGTTATGGTAGGGGTGTGGGAATGTCTAATTTTGATTGAGGAAGAGATGTTGGGCCTCTGTGAAGCTTTTGAAATGCTTAATTGGGAGTTTTGAAGGGTTTAATGTCAAGGCCGTAAACGTCACTGGATTTCATTGTTGATATAGAGGCTTGGAAATGGTGGCGATGGGTCTCTCTCGACTGTGGAATTATTTTTGTTGTTGGGAGTTATAGAGGTTTGAAAGGTTGTTCATTCATAGACATTCTATAGAGAGAAAAGAGAACCTCGCAAAAGCACAACAAGCTTTTTTGCCACCTTAATTCTCCAAAAATGTTTTTGCAATGATTTTGTAGCTGCTACAGAAAACACCATGTAGCAGTTAACAAATAAATGCATAAAGAACACTTATAATGCATTCTATAAGTGTTCTTTATACAGTAAACATGGTACAAGCAGAGTAGATAACAAGCAGATCTCTTCTCCTTCGCTTACAATGCATATTTGAGGACGAGAAAATATTACGTTCAGACGACGGTGTGATGCTATCCACACTGTCATCCGCACGTCCGATTAACCGGACATAATATTTATTGATTGAAGATGATGCTTTAGCAAGGTTGCAGGCCACTGCACTTTGGAAAAAGATTAGAAAATAGGAGCATTTACATACGTACCGCTTATTCTTATCTATGCACATATATAACAGTTAAACTTTAATTTTTACATTTATACCGGCCA
The DNA here is from genome assembly GCA_003013225.1 of Phalaenopsis aphrodite. Classification (NCBI taxonomy): domain Eukaryota; kingdom Viridiplantae; phylum Streptophyta; class Magnoliopsida; order Asparagales; family Orchidaceae; genus Phalaenopsis; species Phalaenopsis aphrodite. Next base: position 2,117,157 of record NEWO01000062.1, read on the forward strand.
AATCTTTCGTATAACATAAAAAATACCACCATTTTAACTTTTTAAAAGTGAAATATACGTTCTCACGCACAAGTAAGGTGATGTACGTAAAAACTAAAAACTAGGGGTTAGATATGTACATATATAGGAATTGAGTGTCATGTATATAAATCTTCCAAGAATATAAATTTGAATACAAAAACAAATGAATTTTTTCAACGCCCCAAAAATTAAAATATTAGCATCTCCAATGCAATGCCCTCTGCATGTATGAGTGTGGAGAGAGGGAGGGAAGGTGAAATCTGTAAAATTTAGTTGAAAACAAGCATGACATTTTTACTGTAACCCATAATCAAGCCACCAAAGAAGGATTTAAACTGCAGTTACAGAAAAATCATTTGAGATTGAATTATTGCATCTTGAAAACTAAATTTACATACAAAAATAAACTTGATCTCTTCTAGTTAGGAAAAGATGAGTGCAGCAGGAAACCTCTGAGAATTATTGATTGAGCGGTTTGAGCTTCTATGGCTGGGAAGGAGAAGGTGAAGATGGAGGTTTGAAGTCTGGATACTGCAGAAAAAACAGAAGTCTACATAAATATATATGAAAAGGTACATTTTACGATTAAAATTTAAAAATAGTGATATTTTGGACGTAATATAAACATTAAGATGAGAGCAGCATAAGTGTAAGAGAGTGAAGTTTTAGTGTTAGATAGGTAAATATAAGGGAACTGGGTTGTATGTATGTAAATGCCCCATACATAACATTTGATTCCCATGTATTTACATATCTAACACCGATACTTCAATTTTTACATACCATATTTATGCATGGAAAGTGTATTTCACTTTTCTAAAGTTAAATAGTAGTACTTTAGATGTGATATGAAAGATTTGGGCGATGTAAATGTAAAATGTAGAGATTAAAGTTTAGAGGTTAGATATGTAAATACATAGGAATGCAGTCGTATGTATGTAAATGCCCCAAAAATAAAATGAAATCAAATAGAAAGGAGAGAGATACATATGGATAAGGTGAAAGAGGCGTCGGCTTGCCGGGTTCCCCGAGCTCGGCTCTGGGAACAGAATTGACTTCCAGAGCTGGTTCTGCTTCAACATTCTGTTCTGGAGTAGCAGGAGATTCTGCTGGAGCTGGGAGACTGGCTTTGGATGTATCTTGTATTGGTAGAAGAGCTTTACCAATCATCTGAGAATATTCAGATCAGTGTCAGCAAAGTAAATGATTTCTTCAAGTGCATAATTTAAACAAAAATATTTACATACATGCCATTCAATTCTAACATATTTAACACAAAACTTTACTTTTTACATTGATACCACCCAAATTATTCATATAACATCAAAAAATACCACCATTTTAACTTTTAAGAGATGAAATACATCTTCTCATGAATATGTAAGCTGGAATGTAAAAATTTAAGTTTAGAAATTAGATATGTAAAAACATAGGAATTGAGTGGTATGTAAATCTTCCTGTAAGAGAAAATGAAATGAAAAACTAAGTTTAAATCTCATAGAAAGAAGATCAGCTTTTACTTTGCTCTGTATTTAAACGCAGGACATAATTTATGTCTCATGGAAGTCGTTCATATGCTTTACTTCATCATAAATATTGGAAGCAACTAGGTTGCCAATTCAACATAATAGAATTCCTCAATTTTTTACAAATATTTCAAATATTTCAAATACTCTTCAAGATATTTTAAATACACTGTAATTCAATAACAATGCATATCTTTTTCAGCAAATCAAACAGCCCACCAATCTTCTTTAGGTTACGTTAAATAGAATTTATCGATAAATCCGGATTCACGAAAACCAGGATGCGACAGAGGAGCACGTGAGAGACGAAGGAATAAATCCTCCTCGCAATAGGCTTTTACTAAATCCGGATTTACATTGTAAAAGAGGTGGAACGCAAGGGAAAAAGAAACAAAATGCGCAAAAATTCAATGTGACGGAGCAATAGATCTAATTTTCAATTTTTTAAGTTTAATCCATGGCTAAATAGTAACCTAGTGACATCTTATCCTTGGTGACATCTACAAGCATGCTAAATATAATCTTGCCTTAGAGTTGGCAAATAGTAACCTAGTGGTGAGCGCTACAAATTTCCACTTATATAACGCTACTCTAACTCACGCATGTTTCATCTCCTACGAGCTAGTGTAACTACATTTGATAAAAAACACGAGTATAATTTATCATTCACATTGGTAGATGAAAGTACGTAAATGTTCAATATTAACTAATTCTTTTGTTAACATAGCTACTGCATTAGCTTTACCATTTGAAAATGAGACACACTTAAGAGTAGCATCTAGAATATGAAGTAACAAATTCATCACCCATTGGTATTAATGAAGGGACCAATTTGGAGACCTTTATATATACTTGTAACTAAGATCTTTTTAATCTTTATATAAGCGGCTAACTCTCTAGGCCAATGATTAAAGCCTCATATTCATCTTCATTATTTGTATGGGGCACTAAAAACAACAAGAGTGGCATGTTGTATGTCTATTAAGAGATATAAATACTAGACCTATATTAGCGTTAGCTTTGGGAACTTAGTTTGGATTACTGATCTTTATAAAAGAAGATGACTCAAAATATAATTCCTGAATTAATATGCCAAGTTCTTTGTGCCCAAGGTCTCCTCTTTGGGCAGATCATCACCAAGTAAAGAATTCATAGAAACAAGAAGTATTGCAAGAAAACTAGCAAAAATGTCTCTTAACATGACACTGAAAAACAAAGAATCATAGCCCAACACACCAAACAGCTAGAAAGTGTAAATATGTCACTAAATACTATAATTTGCGACTCTTAAAATGAGATTACTCTCGAGTGAAAACAAGTAATGTCACTTCTGAACTACAAAGATCGGTGCTAAGCAGTCTTTCTCTATAACATCGTGGTTCATCTCAGCTAAAGAGTCGTCAAATAAGGTAATAAATGACATTCTACTTTCATTTTGTATTGATTTGAGCAAGAAGGGCACCAAAAAAGTCTTCTAAAGAGTTGTGTAAAGTATAGAGGGTGTTCTTAAGATTAAAATCTCAAGAACATGTGAGTGCATCAAGTATTATGTTATGTTAATAAATGCCTCTTGGTTACTCTTATGCAAAACAAAGTGGACATTTTTCTTAGCAAGTGTTGCAAAAGGATTACATTTGCCAAATATATAGGTTTTGATACGAATCATACATGATAGGGAACTCAACTGGGTAAGGCTCTTTGGTGGTTCCATTTGGAAAATAGTCTTAATCTTAAAAGAGCTTATCTCAATGTCATGTTGTCAAACTATGAAGCCAAAAAAAAAAAAAAAACTCTAAAACACACCTCAAAAGTGAACTTTGAAGCACTCTTCTTAAGGTCAATTTGTCATAGACACGTGAAGATAACCCATAAATCATATAAGTGATCATCATCAAAATTGCTCGACCACCAACATTCAAATTAGCTATGTACCAGTATACCAAATATATGTTTTGCCATATATTCATCATCCATTAATACATAGCTCCTGCAGTTTTCGACCAAAGAGCATAATGCGATAATAATATACACCATAAATGCTATGAAACTCTCATCCGTACATATTTGCTCATATCCAAATGAGCCTTCTATATAGGAGAATATGCTATGGGACAATGTCACATCAACCATAAGCTATGAAATCTGTAATAAAAAATCTTCTATATGATATTTTGCTCAAATAATAGGAAACAAGAAACAACCAAAAAGGGCTATTCATTCACCATACAAGAACCCTAGCCAAGCATATGAGGTATTTTTCTTCTCCGATAAAGCAAATTTCCATCGATTTCTTAATCTTTGTGATGATTTATTATTCACTTTCTAGAAGCATTTATATAGGGGCATAAAAACTACATCAAGCTTAATAACAAGTCCTATCTCTACCTAGTATGTCCCTAATCTCAACTTCATTCTCTGTCTCACCCTTGCACCCATCCAACAATTCTTCCCCCTTTTCAAGGAAGGCATACAAATGGTGACTATGCAACATACAAACTACAATGTGGAGAAGAAAGACAAGAAGATGCATGTTGCTTGAGCACATAATACTCAAAATCATTATAAATGCACGTCATTCACAATAAACAAATGGATACCATTAAAAATGCAGAACTCTATACTAGCACACATAGACTTTATACAAAAATACATTGTAGAAGAATTAATCTCATGCTCACATAGTCATGGCCTTCAAATCAAGGCCCCTATATGAAGTATTAGAATCTATCACATGAAACATAGCCATAGTTTTAAGATCTCCAAACTATAGTAGGCAAAAGAGACAAGAATCTTCAGGTTAATTAAATTCACAGACATGTCAGAATCGTCAAGAATGTTGCTCAAACAATTTTCATTCACCTAAATGTGACATAAAGAGGGCAATTATATTCTGTAGAACCCAGAAGGAGATCTTAATAAAAAAATGTTAAAAACCTTCTCAAGATAATGAGTCTCTTTCATGAAAAAACTATAAAATATGCATGATAAAGCTCAGGCTTTAGTAAAGATTTCCCAAAGGTCTCTGGTAATGGAGGGAATAATATCAATGCATCATAAATGCAAGTGTTGATGGAAACCAACTAAAAATGAGAAGACATTATACTCCACGCTGTAAGGAGCAAGTTGACCATTCTCTTGTGTAGAAGAAAGTTGGGAAGGATGTCATCCTCCAATGTGATAATCATTTTACCCATATTTTTGGAAATGGATTTAAATTTTGGAGGTGAAATGACTATAACACCATACAACAAAATCTGTTCTATTTATTAACACTCTGAAAATGTGTCCTTTTATAGAATAGAAGTTGGACCTGGTGACGATCTTGCCTTAATGACTTAGGAAGAAGGCATACTTCGTCACCAGTCATTAGAATCATAAAATATACGAGAACATTCATCATTCATTTTATCAAAAAGAAAGGATATATCACGAGCAACAAGGTTGACATATTATTCTTTTTCCCATTCCCCAAGAAAAATTTCTTGCAGATGTCTAATTCTCCCTTCCAGATCATCATCTTTGAGCCTTATCTGAGGGACAAAAAGTCATCAAGGATACGGTGGTGAATAGTAAAGCTATCAAAAAATAATGTGTTAAAAAGTATCAGGAGCTCTAACAGGAGACAACTATGTGTCCATCCTAGGTATCCACCTGAGCTGAACACAATCATCATGAAAAATAAAAAACCAATGGTTGTTTGCCACCAATTTTGTCTACATTCAAAGCGTGAACTAGCCTCATAAAATGTTAGTGGGTGTCTACACCCAATATCTGCATGTGTTCACCAGAAACATCTATGTCTGACTCTATCCCTATCTCCGTAATGTGAAAACAAATCTTGAAGATAACCTACAAGCTTGGCGCTCTGATCTCTCACAACGAGGGTAGTTGTAATCATCAGAGAACCCACCGTTGTAATGAAGCAACTCCTCTAAGGCTAGCTACAGCTATATGAGCAATCAATTGTCATATGCCGACCGGACCATATAAACTACTCAAATGAATAACACCCCTAATCCTCTAGGTAAAGATCCATGATGTCACAGAAGTGATCCTAAGAAAAGAGTATAGACCAATAGGTCACATCGATGCAATCCTGACTGCAGTCTCCTCACTACTATCAGTAAAGCCTCAAATATGTTCTTTACAACCACTATTGATTGTGATGCTCCAATAATCATTGCAGTACCCTATTACATGACCTTTCAGCCCTTCTCCCTAGTTGAACAATAGCAAAACCCTCAGTATCAGAAGTACCTATGACAAAGGTGGTGACAACATCATGAAGGCCAGCACTAGACTCCTCCAGGGCAGACAACCTAGTGAACATAGAAAGTTTGAACAGAACTCAATCTCGGTATTAAAGTGAGACCTCTTCTTTTAGACTGAAAGAAGCTCATCCACATTGTTAACAAGGATCACAAAATCAAAATATATCCTAGAATCTTTTTTTTTTCTGAAGAGGTCATATGCTTGCTACCTCAATAAAAGTGGGGTTATAGCCGGGTGATAGCAGCCTGGAGAAAGCCATGCCTAAATTGTCTGGTGGTCTCTCTCTTAGTTTGATCAACAGTGACAATGGGAACCTGCTTATCACTCCTATGAAAAGCTCAAAACTAACACTAGTACTCATCAACATCTATCATTATACTCAAAGTAAAATATCATTCTGACTAAAAATATATCTATAGCATCCATTCATTGCTTCCATTACATCTTAATTGGTCTAACAGATATGAGAAGAACACTAGATGACTGAAAAAAATGTATCAACTACATGTGCATGTTCCATAACAGGACTGCATTAAAACACAAACATTAACTCCAAAGATGGAGAAAAACCATTTCAAACAGAGTCTTTAGAAATCTATAAGCTTCAAAAGATGCTTATGGTATTGCAGTAGATGATCGATCATAGCTAGTCAAGGTATTTTATAGTCATGTGGAGATCAATTGGAGGCAGATTACAAACATCAATTTCAAAAATTCACCCTATAATAAATGTGGATTTAAAAGTTCTTTAATTGTGGGGCTCGAAGTTTTCCATTGAAGGAAGCTCCTAAAACTAATTTCATCTCAAATATATTCAATAAACGCCTCGACTAACGAGTCAGTAACTGTGTTCAAGCTACATGGAATTGTTAGAGGTTTGGTTAGACCAAAACTAGAATAAACTCAAATGCATTGGAATGGACACAAAAGAGGGACTTACAACTCCATATCAACTGGAGGGAGATGCCTAAGAATGAATTCACAGTGCCAACACTTAGCCGGCCCCACTTAGTGGGATAAAGGTTTGTTGTCGTTGTTGTTGTTGATGACACCAGCAAGATTAAAAGCTGATAAGTCATGTGTTTATATTTAACATAATAAGCTCGCATATTTAAATCACCACTCTTGATAGTACAATATACTAGGTGTATTTTCATTTTAAATAAACATAAACCATTAGTGAATGATGTGCAGCATTAGGACTCTATTTGTCAACACAAGAAACCTAGGCAATATCAATGTATCACAAAGCAATTAATGCAGAGCAATGAAAATACAATAAAACAATAGGATATGGACATAAAAGAGAGTTAAAATACTTTATCATTTATTTTTGTTCAATCTGTTATCCTACTGTTCCCTACAAAAAATGTGTCAACAACACAGCATAATAATATCATTACTCTGCTTACATCACATGAGAGATCAAACTATACATGAGCAGCCCTCAGCCACAACCAGTTGAAAGTATGATCAAGCACAAACAAATATAAGGAATTAACATTAATAAAGCAGAATTTATATTTTTATAAAAATGCAAGAAAATTATGGGAATGCAATGATATGACTTTATGTGAATACAAGAAAATTAAGCAAATCAATTATTGAGTACCATAATTTATTATATGTACAAAAAACAAGCACAACAAGCATAGATTTCTAAAAATAACATCAAAAAAAGATCTTAATATTAAGCAAATCATAAAAATCTCCAAATAACATTATATAATTATGCAAGAAAAGTACGGGTGTGGAATCTTAGATTCACATTCGAATTAAATTATTCCTGTTAACATGAAATTGAATTTAATGTTACATGAAGATTCCTTATGCTAAATAGTTTACAGGAGGTATACGTTATACCTTAATCTCATCAGCAAGCTCCTTGGGAGCCACCTTGGTATTCAAGAACTCGTCAACTTGCTGTAGTGTTACCTTGCGGTCCTATTGACAGAACATATAAATTTAAAATTCAATTTTGATGAAATACAAATGATTCAATATAAAAAAAAGGCCCGTAAAACAATTTTAAAAGTAAAAATGGAAAATTCCAGTTGGTTTTGAAGACGAACTTCTGCAAACAAGAGCTTCTTGGTGATGAGCTGTATGAGAGCAGCAGAGCCCAGCAGCTGAAGTAAAGTTTCTATCTGCAGTTAAATGTTAGCAATTATTTGATGAACCCAGAGGAAAATAGATATTGTTTGGTCTCATAAAATTGAAACAAAAGAAATTTGGGGTATTTACATACATACCACTCAATTCTTATGCATTTACATATCCAAATTTTGCTTTATACATTTATAACAATCAAATCATTCAAATAAAAAATACCACCATTTTTTATTTTTAAAGAGTGAAATACACCTTTTCATGCATAGGTAAGGTGGCATGTATGAAAAAATTGAAGTTTAGGTATTAAATATGTAAATGCATAGGAACTGAGTGATATGTATGTAAATCTTCCAAAAAATGAATATTAGGAATACTGAATAAATCAATAACCTCAGTGAAGGCAAACAAGCCCAAGCCAGTAGCAGCTGCTAGACCAAGAGTTACAGGTAAACCATCCGACGTCTCCTGAACATGAATGACACTGTTGCTAATTCATGAAGATGGTTTAAAATTATAACTAGGGAGTCATTTTCATAGAGTAGTAACAATTGCTAAAGTTATACATTGAAAAATCAGCAATTATTTAAAAATTTTAAATACTTACGGAAACAACATTGGAATGGAGAAGTAGATTATCTCAAGCCTTCTAAACAAGGCATAATGCAGTTAAATAATGCATATACCTTACAGCTATAAGCTCAAAGGTTTTATTTTGAAGCAGATTTGACAGTTAGCTAATGCTTTTCAACTAAAGCAAACCATCTTCATAATACAAATCAGGAGCAGTTTCGTACACAGCACTCGAAACATTGCTATTTACAAATCTATCACCCTCTTTCATTCATTTTTCAGATCCTCGTTCAAAAATCAAAATTCAAACTGAAACCTCAACCCATATTTTCCATTTTTATCAAACTCACAATGATTTAATCGTGACATGCATAAATGTATCAGTTCTTCGATTATTCCAAAAATAACCTGGAATCTAATCTTGTAAATAGCAATATCTCAAGATCGATGTATGTAATTATCCTTACAGATAAATATAACAATAAGAACATACCCCAATGGAACTAAGTGCATCTGTTAATTCACCAAAATCAGGCAAGAATGTCTTTTTAGGAGATGTCCAAGGAAGGCCGCTATTCTGCACAAATAGTTTATGCAAATAAGACCACAGAAACTGAAGTATATTACTCTACACCACCACATTTTCCGTAAAAAAAGGGTGCTGATCAATGTGATATCCCTACAAATTATTGGATTAAATGAGCAACCTTCCATCCTCGAGGTCCTTCGGCGCCATCCTTTACTGCAAAAGCGGCCTTAAAACCATTCAGAGTTAGCAATTCAGCAACTAATTCAGAGTTCCCATCAAACCTGGCTTTCATCAAAACATTCCACAAAGTCAGTCCTAAGTAAAACAAAAGAAGTGCAACAGAAGATTTGATTAAATATGAATGTTTAGGTGTTAGATATGTTAATACATAAGAAACATGTGGTGCATATGTAAATGCCGTTTCTTTTAGGGGCATTTACATGCGTACCACATAGTTCTTATGTATTTACATATCTAACAACTAAACCTTCTTATTTACATGTACATTATTTAAATCTTTCACATTGCATCAAAAATACCATTATCACTATTGTTTTAAAAGTGTGATACACCTTTTTAAGCACAAGTTTATAACACCAAGGTGTTACAAGTGTAAATATCGAACTTTGGGTGTTAATTATGTAAATACATAAGATTTGTGCAATATGTATGTACATATATCTAAGATTATATCACCTCAAAAATACCATGTGGACTTTTAAAAAGTGAAATACAACACCTTTTCATGCATAGGTAAGGTGGAACATATGTAAAAGTTGAAGGTTAGGTGTTAGATATGTAAATACACAGAAATTAAGTGGCGCGCATGTAAATCTTCCAAGATATGCATTTTGTTTATATCACTGTTTATGCTATAATTGAGCATCCTGTTCTAGCATGCATTCTCATGAAGAAACAAGGTAAAAGTTCAAAATTCCATATCAAAATCATCAAAATAAAAAAAAGCATAATCCTCGAACTCAACCATACTTATCAATGACAATCAATGTGGTATTCCCGGGTTCCTTAAACTTCAAAGAAAGCTTCTTCAAAAACCCCGCTTTATCTTCCCTTCGAAAACTTATGGCCACCGCCTTCTTCTTCAATCCGCGCAGGTCTGGACTCCCCACCTCCTTCAACTCCTTCCCTTCCCTTACATCGAGCAGCTGCACACCCTCATCCTCCGCAAGCTTCGCGTACGCGCTCTTCGCCGACTCCACTCCCCAGGACTTGGAGCGGCCCAGCGTCTGTGATATAATAACTGGAACCAGCACGACTGCAACCCCTCCGGCGACGATCAAAGGGTTCTCGGCTCCGAACTTCACAATCCCATCAACGATCCTGGCGAAATCGAAGTCGTTCGAGGAAGTTGAGAACCCTAGAACCTCGTCGTAGGTGAGAGCATTCGATATGCCCGCGAAGCAGAGAGGTGAAGAAAGAGAAACCAAACCCTCGTTGAATCGGCGGAAAAGGGAAGCTGAGGGACTCAATGTTCTGATGCGGTAAAGAGGTCTTTTGGAACTGGAACTTTTGGGGAGAGGAACTGGGGCGAGACTGGCGACATTAAGAACCTTCATAGCATTATTATGCGGGTGGGTTAGGGATTTGGGGTTTACGAACGGGAAAGTGAGGGGAATCGATGGGCCTGTGAAGAATGAAGTTGGTTGGTCCTCAGTGCTGGAAGGATGGACGAGGTGAGGTTGAGGATGATGACGTGGGAGGAATGGATGGGAGGAGCAAATGGAATGGCGACACGTGGACACAGAGGATCAGATGATGGGCAGAGTCTCGGACAGCTGGACATCAAAAGTCAAATTTAAACACCTACTCTTCTAATAAGATCATTAGATGATTGATATTTAATATGATCAAATCATCAAAGACAGTTCTCTCTAATCTTATCTATCACTGCAGCTGCACCAACCATCTCATGGATATATTTGTTTCGCATTTTTGTCTTTTAAGTGTAAAGCCACTCATCCACCTAGGCATTCTCATCTCATCAATACTTAATTATATGCTTATCTCTCATAGGCCAACATTATGTTCCATAAAGCATTGTTGGTCTCGCCAGTATCTTATTAAATTTTCATTTAAGCCTAAGCGGTATTTTCCAATCAAACAAAAGGTCTGATGCATTCCTCCACTTCAACCATCAAACTTGAATTCTACTAATAACATTCTCATCTATATCATCATCTCTTTGAACAACAGACTCAAGATTTCAAAAATATTTACTCCTAAAGAATTGATCACTTATTATTACAACTGCGCCACTAGATGTACTACTACTAAAATTACGTTCTATGCATTCAATTTTAGATTTACACGAACGAAAGCCTTTAGACTCGGGAATTGACTTCCATAAGTCACGTTTTTTCCTAAACTTTTTCTTGAGTCTTATCCACCAGAATGATATCATCAACAAAAAAAACAAACATCGGGGCACATCATCCTGCAATTTTGTTTAGTAAGAACATTCATAACTAAAGCAAAAAGAAATTGGCTTAAGATCTCTCATGTAATCCAATTAGAATAGGAAAAAACTTGGTCAATCCTCCTGTTCAAACACAAGTAAGTAATAGCTCTAGTATACATATCTTTAATGACTTAAATATAAGTCATATAAACATCTTTCTTTTCTAGAACTCTCTAAAGTATTTCTCTGGATGTTTTATCATAAATTTTTTTCTAAATCAACAAAAATCATATGTTGATAGTTCTTACACTCTTTGTACTTCTCCATCAAACCTATCAATAAATGTATAGTTTCCAAAGTAGACTTGCCCAACATAAAACCAAATTGATTTTAAGAAATATTTGTATCACGTCTTAACTTATGTTCAATTACTCTCTTCCATAATTTTAATGTATGACACATTAACTTAATTCCTATATAATTTACACACTCATTTGCATCTCCTTTATTGTTAAAAATATAAACCAAAAAAACTCTTCTTGTACTCCTTAGACATCTTTTTAGTTTTGGAAAGGCCTAGGCATGTTGTACTAATAAAATTATCTTAATCTATTAGAATTAAATTAAAATATGTCACTCAATAGGACACAATGGAGAAAAAGGATTCATGTAGCTAACCTCACTTAGTGGGATGAAGGTTTTGTTGTCGTTGTTGTTATTATTGTTGTTGTTGTATTAAATTTTAAGTATTTTTAAAAATTTTGAAGGTTAAATGAATTAAAAAAATACATATGTAGTACATAGTTCTTATGAATTTTTATTTTCGCACGCCTAAACTTTGATATTTACATACATAGCATTTTAATGCTTTAAACCTATACATGAAAATATGTATTTCACTTTTAAAAAGTGATAATAACACTATTTTTTTAAGTGATATTAAATATTTGAGTGTTATGTTTGTTGTCCCAATTTTTGAACGAGTTCATGCAAGTGCAAGTGACGTGTCAGTAATACAATGAACTTGAGCCAAAATTGTTCCCAAGATGATTTAAATGGTGAGTGTAACTTGAGCTCAAACACTAATTTGAGTATCCTAAATCTATCCAAAAGCAATAATTTTCTTAAAAATGTGATTTTTAGTTTTCTTGTTTTTTTTTAGGAAAATTTAAATGCAATAAGGATCTCCTATGATTCTTACTTCTTAGTTGATAAAACAAATGCGGGAACAAAAGTTTAAACAAGGTAACTTATCAATCTAAAGCAAAATTCCTTTAAAGCTTTGGTTGATAGCTACAAAAACCTAAATTTCAAAACTCAAAAGGATAATTATGCACAAAATAGTTTCAAATTCTGAATAAGCACATTTCTCTTAGTGGTTGTAAAGTCTTAAGGACAATATGTCTATTTTGCTGATGTGATTCTGTAAATTTTTATGCTTTTTAAACACTAGTATGGTTATTAGAGATGAAATTCTTGCACTCCTTGCCAACAGAAATTCAAAGGAATAGAGAAGATGGAAAAACGAGACACAAACCCAAAAACAAATAAGAGGGAGTTTTATTAAAGGCACTTCTGTTAAATCACTTCTGTTAAATTTGGCTGCAGCCATTTAAAAAAACTGTGCCAAGGGTAAAAGTGTAAATACCTTTTATATATGATGTATGTGAGCCACACAACAGGGAGAGGAGAAGCAGAGGGAACCTGCCACAAGCTATGCAAAGACATTTAAGTTCCCTATTACCCCCCTTCGAACTGATGATCTATTGAGTGTAGTGTTGTCAAATCGACTCATTGTTCCTAAACAGTTCATGTTCGACTCAATAAGAAGCTTGTGTTTGATTTATTCGTTAAGTTAATGAGCCGAACATGAACAATTTTTTTTGCGTTTGATATAGAAATGAGTCGAACACAAACAAAGATGACTACAAGGCTACAAAGATTTATAATCAATTACAAGGCTATAAAAAAATTATATCATATTTAAATGTAGTTTTAATATAAATATTAAGATTTAAATCTCACCCCAACCCTAAAAATCCTATGACTACATGCCTAGGGTTGTCAAAACGACTCTTTGTTTTGCGAACAGCTCGTGTTCGACTCATTAAGCAACCCAGTCGAACACAAACTCTTTTTTTTTTGTTTGAAATATAAATGATTCAAACACGAATAGTGATATTTTTTAATGAGCCAAACACGAGCGAGCCCAGGTGATGATGTTGAGTTGTGGGAAGCTTTTCTATGAGGATGTCGACTTGTTGGTCAGCTGCCATGATGTTTTGCAGGTAGATATGACGTAGTTTTAGATGATTACAAATAGAATGATAGTCTACATTTATATATTTGGTTTGTACATGGAACACCGGGCTATGTGCAAGCACAATCGCACAGAGGTTTTGTCACTAAATATAGTGATCAGGGAGAGATCAGGCCCATCAGGGTTTCAATGAGTTATGAGAGCAGACATCAAAACCAAAGGAGTTTAGTGATGATCGTAGCAATCGCCTTATATTCCACTTCAGTAATAGATTTTAGCAATTGTGTATTGCTTTTTGGCTGACCATGAAATTAGGTTGGGACCAAGATGCAGAACCATGCAGTAAATTTCTTGTTTGTTTGGTCACCTTTCCAATATGCATTTGTATATGCCTGAAAAATGAGAGGGCTTTTCTGGATAGGAAGGCCATAATTTGATGTTCCTTTTAGATGGAGTAGGAAGCTTAAGTTTTTGATAGTGCAAAGTGTTAGGCTCATGCATGTGTTGACTCTAAAAAAGTTAACCGCGAAAGTGATGTCAGGCCGAGTTATGGTTAGATACTACATGGAGCCAATAATCTTCGGCGTATAAACATGTGGGTCAGATAAATGAGTGATAATGGTAGTGTGATATAGGGATGTGTGGGGAGAGGTATAAGAACGAATTTGGAATTAACCATGCATATAGATGTGAGTAATTCATTGAAATAATTGGCTTGGTGTACAAAGTATCCGGTGGGAGTGTTGTGAACCTGTAGACCCCAAAAGTGAGAGATATTGTAAGTCCTTATAGAATAATTTCGACCCTTAAAGTCAAACCTACTCATTTTCTCTCTTTCCCATAGATATCATCTCATTATTTAATAAGAATGAGTCTTATCTTCACTTTTTTTACATGGATATAATCATAGGATTCTATGTTTGTTTCTTTCTCTAGAGGCAAGCATAACCTTAAGTATTGTGATTAAAACTTTTAGCTTGATTATAGTTCTTCAAAAAACATGCTATCTCAATTGATCGAACTTAGATCAATATATATTTTCCAAATTCTTTACAGAGAGTCTTATTACGTAAATGTCTCACTCGGAGAGTCTTACAATGTAGTTAATGAACTATTTATTAAGCTTTTGTTGTCTAACCCTGTCAAATTTGACAATCCATGGTCAGTTCGTCTCTAGATTATCCAAATTCTTTACAGAGAATTCACCAACGCTTTGACATGAGACATCAGCAGTTACTTCACATAACCCATGTTGTAGCTCTTTCTCGAACATTGTATAGAGCTTGCGTGTGTAATATGAAGCACCTTGTCTTAGCGCAGGGTTTAATTTAACTGCGGGTGTAAAAACGGTTTGAGTAATTTTGAAATCTTCATCCTTCTCATTTCTTCTCCATGATTTTATTATATTTTCAAGACTCGGAAAACAATCTGTGAGAGATCTTGTGGGTTTTGATACATCATGACAAATATTATTTGTAAACTCACTTCTTTGTGTTCATAAGATTCTCATTCCAAATATTTTTTTATTGAATGTTGTTGACCACTTGTGTCTTATATTATACAATTCATATATCCATACATTGTTGTATAGGTTTCCTCTATCAATCATTATAGCCCATGTCTCTTCAAACTCCTCTTCGGAATCACACTTGTTCATGCATTTATAGAATAGGTTGTTGACACGCTTGTAAGACACACCACAATGCACCTTTTACATAAATTTCTTATAGATATACCACTGACATAATCTATGACTTGTGCGTGGTAGACAATCTCGAATGTCTCTTACCATTGCTTGATCTTAATCTGTAAAAATTGTAATTAGATGCTTGTTAGTCATTATTCGAATGAATGCTTTAAATAACCACTTGAACGACTCAATTTTCTTGTTAGATAAAAACCCAACTCCAAAATAAACATTTTGTCAATGGTGGTTAACTTCTACAAAAGGAGCACAACACAAATTATACTTATTCAACCGATAGCTAGTTTAAAAAATTATGACATCACCAAAACAGTAGTAATCAAGCATGCAGGACCTATCACTCAAATAAATGCTTGTTAGTCTACCTTCCTCATAAGTTTGGAAGTCCCACGCAAATATGTTTTCCTGACTTTACCGCTCCATGAACATTTGTAAGAGAAAATTGACATCACCTTGCTCAATTCTATTTCTCATTTCTCTTTGAATGAAGTTATAGGCATCTTGCTTCTCACATTCCAGGTTTTCTACTCCCCCAACCTCCAAAGCAAGGAAGTTAAATGTGTGTACTGCTCCAATCTCTAATCCTGTCATTGATCTGAGCAAATCTGATTTAAGCCGCTAATCTTTCTGCTGAAACGCAAAAGATGTTTATCATCGACTTCCGATAAGGGGTGGTTATGACTTTCTATAAATTTCTTTATTGTCCATTTGCCTTCAAAATCGATAGCATATCAAAACATGGCTTGACAAACAGTCCTTGTGTCAGCTTTTCTGTGCTTCACTCTATTCGTTAATTGTGACTACCTCTTGTGACTAGCTTTTCCACAAATATAATCCTTCTTCTTAATTTACTTCGACTTAGGCCAATAACTACTGTGGTCTTTGCAGACAATGAATCCAACATGATGTGCGTAGGCGCAGTATTGTTCATAAGCATCTTGCTGATTGTGGACAGTGGTCTTAAGAAAATTATCAACAATTGGAACATTGCAAGCTTTTTCGGGGTCAGAGAACTACAAATAGGCATTATATCATATAGAGGGTCAGATATGCACACAACACAACACCTAAATATCAACATATTAATAACAATTTGACAACCCAACAACACCCAATTAACACCATAATAACACCTGGTTAATACCATCTTAGGACTTTATTTTAGTTTAATGCATGTCATTTTTAGCAATTATTTAGGATTTATTATTGGTTCAGGCGGTAGTCTATAATGAGTTTATTCTAGTGATATAATGAGTTATTCTAGAGTTATTTAACATTTATTCGAGAAAACCCGAATATAATCCTAAATAACCCACAAATAATCTGGAAACAACCAGTTAGTTAAGATTCCAGACCTATTATCAGTAATTTTGAGGCTATTCTTTTTAATTAGTGGCCTATACTCGCGCTATTTGGTAATTCTTCAATAAAAATCTGAAAATAACCCCAGAATAAACTAGAAATACCCCCATAGATACAAATTCTTTTATTTCAGTTTTGAATTTTTTATTAGGTTATACTAGGGATATAGATGGATTATTCTACTATAATTAGACAATAGCCTAAAACTATTTTCGTTTATTTTGGGGTAATCCTACGAATATATTGGGTTATCCTTGATTTTTTTAGTATTTCTTTGAAATAACCCAAGAATAATATGGAAATAACCCGATAGTTAAATTTCTGTTTATTCCAGTTTCAGGTCTAGGTTATTCTAAGTTTATAATTGAGTTATTCTGTCATAGTTAGACGATAGTCAAACCCCATATATCAGACGATAGTGAAAACCCAACATAATCCAAAAATAAGCNTTTTGTCAATGGTGGTTAACTTCTACAAAAGGAGCACAACACAAATTATACTTATTCAACCGATAGCTAGTTTAAAAAATTATGACATCACCAAAACAGTAGTAATCAAGCATGCAGGACCTATCACTCAAATAAATGCTTGTTAGTCTATCGTCCCCATCAATTTGAAAGTCTCACACAAATATGTTATCCTGATTTTGCCGCTTCATGAACATTTGTAAAAGAGAATTAACATCACCTCACTCAATTCTACTTCTCATTTCTCTTTGAATAAAGTTATAGGCATCTTGCTTTGCACATTCTAGGTTTTCTACTCCCCCAACCTCCGAAGCAAGGAAGTTAAATGTGTGTACTGTTCTAATCCCTAAACATGTCATTGATCTGAGCAAATATGCATTTAAGCCGCTAATCTTCCTTCTGAAACACAAAAGATGCTTATCACCGGCTTCCGACAAGGGGTGGTTATGACTTTTTATAAATTTCTTTATTGTCCATTTGCCTTAAAAATCGATAGCATATCAAAACATGGCTTGACAACTAGTCCTTGTGTCGGCTTTTCTGTACTTCACTCTATTCGTTAATTGTGACTGCCTCCTGTGACCAGCTTTTTCACAAATATAATCCTTCGTCTTAATTTACTTCGACTTAGGCCAATAACTATTGTGGTTCTTGCGAACAATGAATCCAACATGATGTGCGTAGGCGCAGTATTGTTCATAAGCTTCTTGCTGATTGTGGACAGTGGTCTTAAGAAAATTATCAACAATTGGATCATTGCAAGCTTTTCCGGGGTCAGAGAACTACAAATAGACATTATATCATATAGAGGGTCAGATATGCACACAACACAACACCTAAATATCAACATATTAATAACAATTTGACAACCCAACAACACCCAATTAACACCATAATAACACCTGGTTAATACCATCTTAGGACTTTATTTTAGTTTAATGCATGTCATTTTTAGCAATTATTTAGGATTTATTATTGGTTCAGGCGGTAGTCTATAATGAGTTTATTCTAGTGATATAATGAGTTATTCTAGAGTTATTTAACATTTATTCGAGAAAACCCGAATATAATCCTAAATAACCCACAAATAATCTGGAAACAACCAGTTAGTTAAGATTCCAGACCTATTATCAGTAATTTTGCGGCTATTCTTTTTAATTAGTGGCCTATACTCGCGCTATTTGGTAATTCTTCAACAAAAATCTGAAAATAACCCCATAATAAACTAGAAATACCCCGATAGATACAAATTCTTTTCTTTCAGTTTTGAATTTTTTATTAGGTTATACTAGGGATATAGATGGATTATTCTACTATAATTAAACAATAGCCAAAAACTATTTTCATTTATTTTGGGGTAATCCTAGAAATATATTGGGTTATCCTTGATTTTTTTAGTATTTCTTTGAAATAACCCAAAAATAATATGGAAATAACCCGATAGTTAAATTTCCATTTATTCCAGTTTCAGGTCTAGGTTATTCTAAGTTTATAATTGAGTTATTCTGTCATAGTTAGACGATGGACAAACCCCATATATCAGACGATAGTGAAAACCCAACATAATCCAAAAATAAGCCAAAAAAATAGGAAAAACCCTAAGATTACAACAAACGTGAAGTTAACTACGTAATCCGTAAACAACCTAACGTACACCAATGCAAACAATAACATTTCGGGGAGGTAAGCTCACCTCAATCTCAAAGACATTGTCATTTTTCTCGTAACCCATCATTACTATTTTTTTCTTGACAGATAAATCCATTCTTCAAAGCACCAGAGTTAATCCTATCACAACGTCGTGGAGCAGCGATGAGAGCAAAAACGGTGGATCGAAGCTTCTCAGAATCCCTAGCAGAGCAGTGAGGAAGAACAACGGAATAGACCAAAAGGCGAAATGACCCAGATTCACGGAAGCATAATAGATTAAAAGGCGGGTTAGTCGAATACACGGGTGGGGATTTAAATTTTTAATCATTTTTAGTTAATTTGAGTGTTGACTTAATTTCATTGACTCCAAATTTTCCAGACTACGGACCAAATATTTTCGCTCCCCACCCTTGAGCACATGCATTCCGCCACGTAGTTACCCCACCTCCACCTGTCTCTCTCCCAGTTCCCCTCTCCTATACAATAGGCGATCGGCAAAAGCCCCTTTGTCCAAATCCAAACCCAAACCCTAATCCATGGCGAAGCTATCCTCGGCGCGAGACTTCCGCACTTACGGTCCGCCCACAACCCGAAACAGCTGGGAATACATCAACGCCGGAATCTACATCGCCGCCACCGTCCTCCTCCTCGCCGGCTTCGTCGCGCAGCTTTTTCCTGCGGGAATCGACGGCAGATCCGGTCTCGCCGTCATCATCATCGGATTGATTCTGATCGCGATCGTCAACGCTCATGATGTCATTGCTCATTTGATCGGCATTGATTTCTCCATCCCGTTGATTGAATTCGACCCTCAGTTGGCTTTTGTGGAGATTTCTGTTCCTCTGTGGCTCATCGTCGGCGATGCTCTTACTGCAGTTGCTGTCATTCTTTTTATGGTTCAGGTAATTTAATTTTTTGTTTTGGGGGATAATTGCATATAGATCATTGGAAATATTAGTATTTAAGAAAATTGAATTGGGGTTTTGGCATGAATTTTTTGATATTTGACTGATATTTTGAAAAATGGATGAGAGAGGGGGGTTGATTTGTAAATTAGAATTTTTTGGTGCACTGTTGTGTAATTGCCCCATTTATTTTAATGGGGTAATTTATGGCCAAGGTCTAAAAGCTCTTTGTTCACGAACAGTTCGTGTTCGATTCATCAATGAGTTCGTGTTTGATTCGTTCAATAAGAAGAAGAGGCAAACTCGAATAAATTTTTTTTGTTCGGTTAGTTAAACGAACCAAGCACGAACAGTGATGCGTTCGTTCGTATTCGAATCGTTATTGTTCGAAATATAAAATAATTATATATAAAAAATTTATGGTATTTAAAAAAATTAAATTTAAAAATTATAATAGGTAATAAATTAATAATAATAATAATATATTAATATATTATATTAGTAATATGTTAATATAAATATTATATATTTATATATATATTAATATTAGGGATGTCAAACTGGCTCGTCGTTTGCGAACAGCTCATGTCCGGCTTGTTCGTTAAGAAACGAACACGAACAATGACTTCACGAGCAATTTCAAATACAAGATTATTTCGAATAAACTAAATTTCAAATGAACCAAACACGAACACAAGTTTTGTTCGTTCGTGTTTGGTTCATTTACACTCCTAGCAGATTCATTGCTCTTAGGAAAGTTTTATGATCTTGTATAATAAGTTTTGTCTTTTTTTTCTTTTATTTGGGCATTTGCATGCATGCCACATAATTTCAATTTATTTACATATTTTTTATTCAAATATTAATTTTTAAATTTATACCGCTCAATTGTTTAATTTCATCGAAAGTATCACCATTATTGTTTCTTTTATGACACCATATTAAATTTTGGTTGTTAGATTTGTAAATAAATAAATTATGTGATATGCATATAAACTTTCTTTCCCTTGTGAGAGATTGGAAAAAAATAGGTTGAGGTATCTTAATAAATCATGTTAAAATAAGATTAAAAAATTATTAGATTAAAGAGATTAATCTCTAAATAAATTGAATGATTTTTTGGTCTTATTCTGATATAATTTATTTATATCATGTGATTTTTATATATTTTAAAATATTTTTTAAAAAAATAATTAATTTTTTTATTTAATTTGTGTTGGTGTGATTTCAGAAGGAGAGAGAGAGCTACAATTGGAGATTGGAGAGGCATGCTACGAACCTGTTGATAGCCGGACCGGTTTTTTGGCTATTGGGTTCGGTTCAAAATTTGAGCCAGGTTTACGAGCGGTCCAACGGTCTGCTCCAGATTCTGCAGAATAGCGTTCAGATTCCATTTTTAATCGGCAGTCTGCTGTTTTTGGGGGGAGGGATTTTCAGTAGATATGAAATATATCATTCCTTCAAGCTTGTGGTAAGATTTTGATCTTTCATAATTTACATAAATTGCTCAAATTTCGTATGTGTTTACATATCTGCCACCCAAACTTTCATATTTACACACATAGCACTCTAGTGCTATGTCTGTAAATATGAAATTTTATGTGTGAGATATGTAAATACATAAAAATTGTGTGCTAAGTATGTAAATTTCTCTTTTTTTTATTCTTGGATTGTCTCTAAGAAAAAATATATAAATTGATTAAATTTTGGATTAGAGAATTTTAATTTAAATTTAAGGAAGATTTATATACATGCCACTCAATTCCTATGTATTTACATATCTAACACCTAAACTTTGTTTTTTTACATATATACCACTTTACCAATACATAAAAAAAGGTATATTACACGTTTTAAAATTGAAAATAATGGTATTTTTTATGTGTAAGATTTGAGTGACATAAATGTAAAAAAACTAAAGTTTAGGTGTTAGATATATAAATATATAGGAATGTATGTAATGCCCCTAGATTTTATAGACTTTGATTTTTTTGAGAAGAGTATGGCATAAAGAGTTAATTGATTAATCATATTTTTATTTTTATTTTAAAATTATTTAAATAATTAAAACATTATTATGATTGAGTTTGGATAAAGTATGTTTTAGACCCCTGTTTGATAAAGGGCTCAAATGCAAATATCTTCTTAACATGCAGGGCAGGAGCTGGGCCTGGTTGGGCGTATTTGGGAGCCTGCTATTTCTAATTGGAGGCCTAATGAACGTGATAAAAGTGTCCAAAATGCATAAAATGGATAAGGTTAGATTAGAGAGCCTTAGAGGGGGTGCCCTTGAAAGGCTCATGAGAGAGAGGGAGGGTAGGGTGCCCTTACTCTTAGAGGGTAGCGGCCGGCGACGACAATCATCAGAAGATACAATGCCAACTTCCATCGCTCCGATGCCGATACAGATGCGTACCAATGGTGCCAGTGGTGGTGGTGGTGGTACGACATCAACGCCTTATAAAGACGTGCTTGTTAGTGGTGGGGGTGGAGCTTGAAGGTTTTGATTTAGCTTTGGAATATGTTTTTATTTTTATTTTTCTTTTAGTTTGCTTTATTATTAGATATTATCATATGGATGCTTATTTGGAGTTTTAGAGATATCACACATACATAATGTTTTCTTATTATCATGACAAAGTGCTTGGTGAATGCTATAGGGTTTGTCTAGGAAAATTTTAATTTTTTATTATAAAGTTATACGAAATTACATATATATATATTTCAAAAAATCAAACATCAGCTTTCTTACAATCACCACATTTTACAAAGCAACAATCTGCCATAGAAATTTTTAGGAAGTAGCAAGAAAACATTTCCTCAAATAGAACTATGGTGGTAATTTCAAATATCATAAAATTATCCTATATAAACCCTAAAAGAATAAACAATATACTTTGAATATCTTAAATACTTATTTTACATTAAAGCATAATAAAAAATTTAGAAAAATAAAAATAAAAATAACCATTAAAGTAAAAGAGTATTCTTTATAGAAAAATAAAGGCAAAATAGTACTTCTCGTGCCCCTATTCTAAACTCGAATATATGTAATTTATTAACAAATTATAGAAAAATTTACATACACATCACACAATTATGTATTTACATGTTTAACATTTAAAGTTTGACATTTAGTAATCATGATATTTCTTATGTGATGTTAAAATTTTGAGTGTTGAATATATAAATATGAAAGTTTCGGATAAGCTGACGAAACGAGCGAACCAAACGGTACGGCGGCGTTTTGAAAACGCCGCCCGCACTTATAAGCTACCCCAAACATACCCTAAGTTTTACCGCTAAAGCCTTCACATTAAGGGCAAGTATTGTTGTTTTCACCATATCATATCCTAGCGAGGTATACTTGCCTCTCCTATCTAACTGGCCACATGATTGATATGAATTTAGGCGATTTGTCTAGAATGCTTAACAATTTTAGAGGTGATCCTAACTCCAATAGGATTGCAAGTCCTTGTAAAGTAAGTTCGACCTTATAATCAAACCTACTCATTTTCTCTCTATTCATAGATATCATGTCATTATTTAATAAGAATGTGTCATGTCTTCACTTTTTTTACATGGATAGAATCATAAGATTCTATGTTTGTTCCTTTCTATAGAGGCAATGATAACCTTAATTATTGTGATTAAGCATTTGGCTTAATTATCTTTATTCAAATAATATGCTACATCATTTGCTCAATTGATTTAACTTGTATATATATATGTATATATATATGTATATATATATATATATATATGTATATATATGTATACGTATATGTATATATACGTATATACGTATATGTATATATACGTATATATACGTGTATACACATATACGTATATACGTATATATATGTATATACGTATACGTATATATAT